>DWHE01000278.1:0-11313 GCA_018247495.1 Satarupa nymphalis | reverse complement strand
GTTTGTTACGCTTTCACGCCGAATCTACTTGACTGATTATCATGAAACTTTGTGCAGATATTTTCAAAGGTATTATGAATGACATAAGATACTTTTTATTTTTAAAAAAATCCGGAGGAAAAAAAATTATTTAGGCAGATAGGATTGTTTGTCAAAGAATTTAACCTAACAACTTCATTAGCATTCCAGTGAGTATATATATAAAACCCCGTGTCACGGTGGTTGTGTGGGTAACACTGCTTCGAAACGGTTTCACCGATTTTCGTGATATATTTTTTGTATATTTGGTAGGTACGAGAATACTTAATGCCAACTTTCAATTAAAAAACCTGAACTATTGTCAGTTCAGTTTGGGTTCAGGGTCACAGTTGCGTCGTTACTCCTGACTAACTAAGTCGGAAACCAATTTCTTTCTGCTGTGAAACTCACTGTACAGATAGTAGTGAGGAGTAGCAACGCAGCTGTGGCCGACCTCGAACTGAACAATGATTCAATTTGAGATTGGTTATACTTTTAATGACCTGCAGAGATCACTTTAAACCAGGTTACTACATTCCCGTTCGCTACTCTTAAAACAGTAAAAACTATATTATTTACACGAGGTCGGTCTTACCTGTACTAATCTTAAGAAACAAATCGGCCGCCCCACTTATCAGAACGAAGAGTTTATTGTTGATACAACCCTAAATCGAACTGCAGCCCATCGTGTGTCTTCGTCAAATTATTCATTTCATTACATCAGACCCAAAACAGAGCAACTAATTCCTTGAATCAGACGAAGGGAAGAACAATCCAATTAACAGAATTGCGAATTATATTCTAAGAAGGAACTTGGGGACAGACGTTCTAAGATTTGAATAAGGTTTGCGGGACTTGAGATTTGAATGCCCTTTGAATCTGACATCTAAAACCGATATTCACAATAGATCCATTCACAAACTGCTCCAGTCCCTTGGTACCGAAGATTAGATTACTTTTAACCATCTCCACGAGTATTTCTGTTTTAACTTCCGGTTGAAGGCTGTGGATATCAGTATGCTGTCACATAAGAAATTCTAGCTGTCTCCGATGGCAATGTATCTCAAACAGCGTAATACCAGTTAGGGGTGGTATATTAGCATCATGGTTATTTGCTTTACTAAAATCCATGGTCACAGATAAACCCATCGCTAATAAAACTTGTGCGTCTCGGGACGCCCGACAGAAGTGATAACTTAAACTAATCTAAGTTGAATTATTTAATATTGAAATTGTTTAACTTGAAAAAGCTTAGGTTATTACTTAAATTTGATATAAATTTATATGATAATGTAAGGAAAGGTTATTTATTAATAAAATCTTTTATTGATTATAACATATATTTTATTCTTAGCTACAACAGTATATGTCTAACGCACACTAAACACTGAGTACTTTTAGAGAGAGGGGGAAGTATCTGTCCGAAATACGGCTAGCGTTGTGGGTTAGAGTGAGAGAGGAGGAGCCTGCCTACCGCGGCCGTATGGGTGAGAGAAAGGGAAGCCAGATAGACTGGCGCCGTAACGCGTTACGTAACGAAGCGGTTTACCCTCCCATAAGAAGTTATCACTTCAAAAACGCATGAAAATAAAAAACCTAACTATGCGAATAATAAAACTAAAGTGGAAATGAACCGGGCAAATAATAAGAGGTATGAAAAAATGTAACAAAAACATATTTTGGTACCCCAGAAAATGCAAAAGGAATCGTGGTCGTCCGAAAGTAGGAAGAAGATATAAAGATCATAGCAGGGAAAACATGGACTAGAACAGTTAAACAGAATAGTGTGGAAAAAAATGGAAGAGGCCTTTGCCCAAGTTGGACAAACAGACCTGGTTCTCGGTGTCACAGACTCGCCATATTATTTTTTTTATTGTTAAACAGCCAGCCAACAGGCCTACGGGCTACCTGATGGTAAATGGTCAGCGTCGCCTATGGACATGTGCAACACCAGATGAGTCACCAATGCGTCGCCGGCTTTGTAGGAGAGCTCTTTTAACGCTACTCTTGAAGAACCCCATGCCCTTCTTCCTTCGTGCTCTTTATTTTGAAGTTTTTTAGGTTGCCATAGGCTTCGATGTCCATTTGATACCATCAAATTGTTTTAAACCCTGTCGTCTAACAAAAAATATATTGCGAATTATATTACATCATCTACAATTTTATAGCAGGACTCCAATACTATCCATAGTAGTTGCCGGATTGGTATGGATAAGGGAACGTATTCTGAGCGTACCGTTATATGAAATAGTCGATTAGGTGATAAATATGGTCGTGTTTACAAATGAACTGTATTTTTTATTGGTGTAGAAGTAACAAACAAAGATGCAATTCATCTAGTGAGAGATGATTATTGCAACCCATGACAACTGCAACCGACCGCAAACTAGGTTATTGCCCAATTCGGGATGCTACGTTTCAATATAATTTTTTTTTATTAATTTTGACACTTTTTGTATTACAATAATCACGCTATTTGGAAAACAAAGCTGTCTAATACCGTTTAATGTGGGTAGTTGCAACTTTAGAAACAAAGCTTTTATACTGATATTTCGTTTTTAAAATGAAATTACTTGCCCATGTATTGTTTTTACAAGACTACAAGTTTTAAATAAATATCTGAAGTATTTCATTTGAAACGTATTGTGCGAACGGATGTAAGATTTGGCTTATGGTTAGTTGAAGTTTATAAGGAGAAGGAGTTTAAATAAATAAATAAATAAAAACTTTATTGCCATACAGGTGAAAATTACAAAAACAATCAATATATTACTGTATTAGCAATAATCATAAAAATTAGTAGAATTATATTCAATATTAATAACCGCTATGTATATATGTAATTAATTATTATTCAATGGAACAACTACTTTTTGAAAAATAGCAAAAAAAATTAAATTCATTGTTTATTTATTTTACGCTTGTATTTTAAGGGGAAAATAATTTTGTTTTCAAAGATTACTGATCCATTAGACCCGAATACAATTTGGAATGAAGATAGCTTGAACCTTATGGTAAAATATAAATTGAAAATAGGTTTTAAAAATTATGATAAATATTAAATAGTGACAAGTCAACTTACTACAACTTAAAATTAAACCTGATAATAGCATGTTACTATAGTAGCGATCGTTAAAAAATGTATATTTTAAAATATAATAAGTACCTGGTAAGCTGTTACAGCGATGAATTCTGTCTCGGGGAACTAGAAGGAAGCGTGGGGAGCGCCCAAGGCCAGCGCCGCGGCGTCCCGGGCGCGCACCACCAGCACCCTCGGCCGGTACTTGTGCATCGAAGTCAGCACCATCTGCGGCAAATGCATAACAACCTTTAGAATTATCAGCCGGTCGACCGTACAACCTGCCGTGACCATTACTGTTAGAAAGCAGTTTCTGAGTTCCGTTTGAAAGATGTGGGTGTCAATTTGTCGATATAGGAGGAGTTGTATTTCTGTCTTCAGGAGCAGGAACTTCTATGGGACCTAACTTCCATATGAAAACTGGCCGTGTATAATAAAAAATGCGTATACTTTATCACGACTAGCTAAATTTTGTAATTTCGTAGATTTCGTGATGAATCAGTTAGTTACTATTAAATATATTAATTAGCTAGTGAAAGAATTGTACCACATACTACAACAACAAAAACCAATCAGTGAGGCCTTCTAAAATATTTGAAAAAATTACTAAATTTATATCTTCGATTAAAATCGTCTGAACAGCTTAACATTGATTACATGCGTGGAGGACTGAAATCGTTACGAAATACCAGACGAATTTTACGCCCATTTCCTGTTCTCATGCTAGTAAAATAAAAAGATAATAAAAAAACGTGTAAGGTAGGCATAAACAGATTGGCGACAGAGCGCTGGCGACGGCGGGCGGCACGGCGTGTGCACAAGCGCCCTTATCTGCGCCACTTGACGCGAATCGCTACCCGCTACCTGCGGGCGCCCGGTCGCCGCAAAAGTACAACGTGCAACCACTTGAGGCGTAAAGGGTTCTGTTTCATATTGTTTCACTTTTTTAAGAGTTGCTTTTTTGCAGTGTTGCCATCCTAAAAAATTAAATACAAGCCCTCTTGACGTCGCGACAGAGACGCGTAAAAATTAACTTATATGACAAAACAGCGTACTGAATGACGGAAAACAAAATGTTGTTAAAAAATTCGAACTTGTGGGGAGTCGTCAGTTGTATAATTCGATTTATGAATTTAAAAAAAATTTAAAATGTTAAGTAAACATATTTTTAGCAAACGGTCACGCGCTTTGTTTTGTTACAAACGTTCATGTTATGGATGGTTATGTTCTATAATTGGTATAACTAATGGTTTTATTGTATTAGAAAAAGCTTGGCTTGACGGTTACTTGAACGCGGAAAGCACTGGAATACCTACTAGAACAAAATTGTGTTAGTGTGTGTAAAGCACAAAAAAAAATTCAATTTTGATTTAAAACGCTTAACACTCGCGCATCGAAGAATCGTGGATTCAAAACACGACATGTCAAATTAGCATGTCGTATAAAATTTACATACAACAAAAAGAATTTAAAATCCCACGGAGTTGTTGAATATTGTTGTTATGTTCAACATAACACATAACATGTGAAATAAAGTACACTATTCAGAATTATTAAAATATTATCTATTATGGTTTTTAAAAGAAAGTACATTGGAAGATATAAGTGCAGGTGTGTAAAGTATGGATATTGAATACACAATAAGTCCTCTATCTTTACAACAATATTATATCTTAACAAACAATAAGATATATTTTTAGTGGTAGTTGAAGCTGACTACGTCCGACTGGGTTATTTATACCTTTACATCAATTTCTTCTGTCAAGGAACCGTTTATTAGATTTCAATTTGTTTTAAAGGGTAAGGGTGCCGGCACGCTCAGAATAAATAAGGCGACCAACTGTGTCTTCAGGAGTTGGAACTCAGCTGTGACGGACCCCGAACAGATCTAAGGTCCGATCGTAAATTGGTTACAGTGTTATTGGTTACAGTGATCAACTTTGACACCAATTCTATGCTCGTATTTTGCTCTCATACAAATAATAAATATATGAAAGGTGTTAGAACAGTTATTTCTAGATTTAATACGGTAGTAGATAGAGTTTTATTTTAAATTCCAACCAATCACTTTCTCCAATACACAGTGTAAACTATACATTTAAAAAAGAACAATTTACTATCATTCTACTGAAGTAACAAAAGATTATTAACACCGTGAGACAAATTAGATAAAGATTTAAAAGAACCGCGAGCGATTGACGGACAATACACTGTTTCACCGCATTCGGGAGCTCATCCATCAACTTGATATGTCTTCGATCAAACCGATTGAAATTGTCGATAAAACGGTCTATTCGATTTTTTTTGCATGACACTTTATTATCGAATAGGTTCGCCCGCGGCTCTGCTAAGATACCGTATAGGTACGTACCTATTGAAGTCGTACATATGTAACATATTTAACAAAGCGCTACTAAAAATTTAACAGATGTAAGTTACAAGACGAATTAGCATAAGTCCTTATGTTATGTGGTCACTGAGATCCCTAAAGACTTCGACGCACGGGTCTAGTGCTGGAGTAAGGCATGCAAACCTAATCGCTCAAGTAGATCTATTCTGAAAATAAAACACACCCGTTGGTGGTTCTATAAAATTGAATTTCCTTTTATGAAATGTCAACTAAAATTGCCGGCGGCACCTTCGTATTGTAAACCCAGCCAATCGTTGCTTGTAAGGCGAATACCAGGTTGGCAAATACAGGCAATCATCAATTAAAATTCTTACTGTTTTGTTTCGAAGAGATACCTATATGCAGTTCTTTCGATAAAAAGTACATGTTTACAACGATACTGTTGTGTCGTTACAAAAAAAAAGCTTTGACATCGCCTTTACAATTGTATTTTTGTATTGTTCTGCCATGTAAAAGTGTTTGAATTTGCTTCTTACACTGCCGTGTACGTTTGAAACTAATTTTAAAAATAAAAATTATTTAATAAATATTTTGTACATTTTTAGTTTGGATAACTTTGTTTTTTTTAAACTAATTTTATGTTTAGTTCAGAATTTTTTACAAAGTTTTATTAAATACATTGTAAATACAAACTCTGTTAACATTTGAAGAAATTTAATATTCACTATGTCTCATCTGAAAAATGTATTAACAATGTTGCCATTTAAAAAGGAAAGACTTCGAGTAACTACATCTACATAGGTATATATTTTTCGTTGCATCACAGATTTTTCCTACTTTTCCCAAACAGACGCATTGATTATGATGAATCGAATAGCTGTTTTTCATGGCCGAAGTACATAGTCACTATATACTCGTATAAAACCTTTATTTCGTAACGCTTTGGATAAAATAGGCTTAGTACTAACTCGTATTCAAAATCAACTCCCAGCTTCGACTCACCCCTAACTACATAGACAATGATTAAATTTATAGTTAGTTACATTTGTCTTGGTCAGTGATCATTCAAAAAAAGATGAACACCATCGCTGTTTGTTACAGTTACGCCAATTAAACAAGTTAATAAAGGCTTTATTCAGGCTATTTCACCCCGACAACCCGTTTCAGATAAGAGATTGTATCTTTTACCCCCGCGGCACGGTAGGGGTTGCGTGCGCCGGCTCCCACGTGTCGATGCTTGTATCGATAGTGATAATGTGGTGCACTAACATCCTTTTAATTTTCTTAACATTTTACTATTTATTAATGTGCATTGTAATTAAATGCCATATTTAATTGGTGACGATTGTTTTCTCTAGCAATTAAATTTTATTTATTGCTTAAGTTAGCACTGAGAATTCTAGAAATAAAAACCTAATAGTTTTTCTTAGATTTTTCCCAATTAATGTCTATAGTTATTTGTTTTTTAATTTGAGAATATTTTTACAAATATATAGACATTTTTATAATTTTTAATTAACAATGAATTTATTGTTGGAATATGATGTATGATGGTATAATTTAAAATCACAATAATTTGCTTGACAAAAATCTTAACGTTAAATTTACATTAAAATTATTTATGTTGGTTTATTTAGTGATTTATATATTTTTATATATAATATTTACTTTTTTGTTAGTCTATCTTTTAGTCTATTAATGTTATAAACGTAGATTTATTTCTTATAATTTATATATTTTGTTAATGAAAGTAATCACCAAGCGACGCGAAAAGCTAATGAGCTACTTCCAGCCCAAAAATTACTCTTAATGAAAAACCTTAAAAATAATTCCTTTTATAAGAGTCTCTATGTATTAATACATCAACGAACAATTCCAACAAATGATCTTTCACTGATACGTATATGAATAATCCTTTCGTCGTACCCAGTTCATATCTTAAGACGATTTCTAATCCGTGTACTAATTACGGACATTTCCCACACAATAAGTCGAAGCGGGTGTATTTTGGGGTCGCTCTTTGATCTGCCTTTAAAAAACGGGGAACAATGCGTGCACGGATCTTAGAATGGGTTTCTTTTCTGTTACAGGTGGCGAAACCTCAAGTGCACAAGCGATGCGTGCATTTTCCGTGCGAATTGAGTTGCTCCCGGCGGCGGCGTCGGTAGCGGCCGCCATTGTTCAGAAACGCACAAAGGCACCGCTCGGTAATGCCAACGGTAATAAATATTTAAGCAGGTAATTTCGATTTGCTATTGTCTACTTGTAATATATCCTGGCAACCGTATTAACGCGCAAGGCTTGTTTTCATGGCATAGCGATTTCAGTACATACAGCAAGATAATATATGTACAAAACGCTAATTACTTTCTTCAACATACAAGTAGCAAGCAGCTCGTCTGGTGTTAAGCTAATTTATTAAATCCCTTTTTTCCATTCCGCCTTTTTAAATTTTTTGCATTTATCTTGGATTTTAAAGCGTGTCAAAAAATCATCATCAAGTTAATTAAAATACAGATTTCTTCCTGAACAGACTTTGGCAAGGTAATAGGTACAGGGTAAGTTTCAACTGATGATAATAGTAATAAACCTCAAATCTAACCATTGACCTTGTTGAGGTTGGTCTAAGTCGAGGGCTGATCAGGTGATTTATTTCAACTTTAATTCTCATTTAGTTTATTTAATAAATTCTTACAATCACTGCAGCTAATAAACAGTAAGTAAGCTCAGATTTAATTTATCCAGTTTGGGATCAGTCACAGCTGGGTAGCTAAGAACTAAGTTGATCGCCTCTCATATCCAAAGCGTGCCGGTACCCACACCCTTCTAACGCAACTTGCAAGAATTGCTTCATAGCAGAACTAGTTGTACTAACACGGTCGAATCCAAGTTTTTAATATAGTTCCGTACAAATGTAAAATATATTTGGTACTAAGAGTGCGAAATATAATAGGTAAATGTAAATACTATGAAGTATATACGTATGTTATTGTTTGTAAAATGTAGTGTACCTTAAATTCGTATGAAGCTTAAATTGGACGTCAACATCCAATAAAGACGGAAGATCTGTTATTAAATTTGACAGCATTTACGTACGAATTGTTTAAACATTTCTAAAAACAAACACTAGCGTGAAAGTTTGAACGGAATATATCTGAAGTACTAATACTCTACAACAATACTTCCAACATTTTACTTCCCAAAGCTATCCAAATATCTTACGGCCGCTGTTTCGAACGCAGTGGAGCGTGACGGGGTACGTGTTTTTTTGGCTCCGCCGTCACTAAACTGTTATGATGTTTGTAACGTGTGTGACGACCATAATCGAGCTTGTTTTGATAACTAAATTTCATTTGATGAACATCCTTTTTTTATGCAGACATAATTTTTCGAGCCGCTCTAACGGGATACCGAAGCTTATCGTAGTCGTTGCTTGTAAATTTTAAATTAGACTTTGATTAATCATTTCTGCGAACTTTGAATATTTTTGGAATAAAATGATTTTTTTTTTAAATAAACCAAGATAGTTAAAAGTAAATATTTACGAAATCAAAATAATATGCAATGCTTAATTTTAAAATTGCAGCTTTTATAAAAATTCATAATAATATATTCACAACACGTGATTCACGATTGCGGAGACATATTTTCATTTGGAGAATGAAAGACGAGGAGATCCTCAACTTAGAATCGAACCCGCAATTTTTTTGTTCGGCCTGCAGGGTCACTGAGTCATTCATTTCAATGTTCGCGATAAATACATTTACATCCAATAATATTTGAGCACTCAATTATGTGGATTAGTTTACTTATACTTGATAAATGTCTACAGATATAATTTACTATAGAAAAATGCTGTGTTAATACGGCTCTACATCTCAGCTTTACATCATCGATCCAAGCCTCATTCTCACTGTCCAAACAGTAAACAGCCACGGTACAGTTAGTTGCCGCGACAATGCCTCAATATAATGCCTTTCAGAGGCTTTTGTTCCGCTGACGAGATACTTACAGACGCTTTTGTACGACTCGTGCGCCGAGGAATCATGGACGACTGTGCGCATTGCAATATAAACTGTAAACCGATGTGTTAAAGCACGTTTTTCTCGACATTTATTGCGATATCTTATAATCTTTAATCGCTGGGTGGTTTAACCGAGACACGGTTAAGGAATATAAATCATGTTGAGTGGTAATAAGGAGTAAAATTGAATGATCCTGCGCAGTAGTAAGAGTTCGTAGAGGGCAGTGGTTGGGTAGGCGTTTCTTTTGAAGTATGTGCGACATAGTCACGACTGTGGTGATGCTACGTTGAAGTAATGTTTTAAAAAACGTGAATCGATTTTATATCAAACTAACAAGCATTTCTGGCTTATCGTATGAACAAAAAAATTACATTGGCCGGTATTTAAACTTTTTATTGGTATGAGATTATTTTGAATTCGTCTGGTATTAAGTGGGTCCTACAGCCCAGTGTAACAAACTGAACGGCTAATTGTTTGTTCTTTCACAGCTGTTTTGAGACAACTGCAGTTTCAGTTTACTGCCGCATGTCGGCATCCACACATCCAAATGACATCCAGATTGTATCTAGCATAAATGCATGTAGTTGTGTTATTTTTTCAGTTGAAAACTGGATACGTTCGAACATTATGAGAGTATTAAATTTACAAGGATGAATATTTGAAAACTTTGCACGTTTTTTTTCTTACAGTATGTAATTTCCCTCTTTTTTATATTAGTACAGAGTAGTTAGTACACGTGCAAGGAGTCCGCATGGTGTTAAGTGATCATTGCAGCCCACGACCACCTTTAGGTTTGGTACCGTTTAGGTAACATTGGGTGTATTTAGGTAATAATAGGTACTTACATGTCCCTGCGCATCCATGGTGTTATTGGTGAGCTTCAGTTTACTGAAGGACACTGGGTTTGCGGTCCAGTGGTGCCCGGGAGCCGGTGAGTCGGGGTGCAACATCAGGCGCCTAGGAGACTGTGGCTCGGCGCCACCCGCTGCTGCCCAAGCGCCGCCCGCCCAACGCCAGCGCCGCCGCCCAACGAGCGACAGCTCCAGGAGCACGCAGTATTCCTCGCGAGGGTCGAGCCCATTCAGGGATACACGGAGCGATGGGAACATGCGCCTGGAAGTAAATCATATATTTAGTGGTGCAGTTGGCAGCGTGCTTGCCTGTCGATACCGGGCGTCAAGAGTTCGATTTCTGACTGTAGCAAATACATATGCTATAGTTTAATGTAATAGGGTATTTCTAATGTATCCGATGTGCATGTCCACGCTACCCTTGGCTCAAGAAATCCATTGCGAGTGTTCAAGCGAATGAGGCGTTGGAAAAAAGTGCTTTACAAAAATTAAAGGCTTTATATTTTATTTATAGGTTCTTAATTTGATTTCCGTCAATGGTGGATATTGGTATATGATGGAACAGTATGCCCCATGCCTATCCTAAGCGATTGTAGTGCTTCCATAGTTGAATCTCGGCTCTTAAATTTATTTGTATTATTTCAAACGCGTAGGACGTGTCCTACAGATAATCTCTATAATAGTCACGTAAGTTCAATATTTTGATTCAATTGATTCTCTGCAGCCTTTTTTAAGGACACCAGGAGATAAACCTACACAAAATCAAATATTTTCTCAAGAAAGAAAGATACAAAAAAAGAAAGAAGCAAAGAAAGAACATTTCAAACAAAGTCGTTGTTAATTTAATCAAACAAAAGTCTCTATCTATAAATCTAACGGCAACAAAATAAAATTAATACTTCGACACATCGCCACCGTCGAAATAAATAAAACGAAATGAAAACTTCACTTAAACAAACATTACAGTTCATAAAAGATAACTTCGCTCGC
>DWHE01000277.1:0-11318 GCA_018247495.1 Satarupa nymphalis | reverse complement strand
GGTTATTGACTTATTGTGTTCATTGTAATTTACAATTTATTCAAATGTCTCCTTTTGATAGATGAGCGCAGCATTTCGCAACCCGTCGGCACATACCTACATACATACACACATACAACGTAATAAGTACATACATTATGTATGCGCGATGAGATCTGTAACAGCCTAGCGTCAAATGATTCACTTTCTTTTCATAGTGCTAAGGGACAAATTCGTCTGAATGCCTCTTTTATTTTATTTTGAGACTATAAAATTGTCATTTCAGCTTATTGTCGGAGCGATGTTTCCGTTTGTTGACGGGTGGTAATGGCGAATACCATTGGATAGTCCGGGCGAATGTTGCCCGGGGTTATAAATTATAAATAGACGCGGCTCATAATCTTACAGCAGGTGATTAAGTACGTAATACGTTTTAATTGCATAATATTTGAAAAAGGAATTGCGATTCGAATAAAAACCTCGCTGTCCAACGAAGCCCGTTGAAAGTTGCCTAGGTGAATTCACACTAGCGGGCTGTGTAAGAACTTCTACACTAAGCATTCTGCAAAGTAGACCTATAATTAACGGGGAAAATAGCTAGTAACTTCTCACCTTCACTAGACCGCCTGTCGCCTACCGCGGACGCCGTCTGAAGTCTGGCCGTGACGTCATCGCGATGACACAATGACGCCGCCGCGAATGACGTATCGGTTCAATGACACCAGAATCATGGTTGGTCGGCGCGCTGTGTGGTATTATCACTCCTTATCGCTGCTGATAGAATGCTTCGAGACGCAATCGGCCAATAGCGTTGCTTTGTTCGGTTTGAGTCGCGAAGGTGTGTATCCGACGATGAGCTAGGTGTTAAAATAAAACATTACATATTTACATATCAATTTATGCATGGTGACGAATGTTAAAAACATTGAAAACTATGTAACGCGTCTTCATTACTTGTATATTTTTTTTAATAATTTACAAACACTGCAGAAATGTGCCGCTACAAGTTGTATTCTATAGAAATTAATATTTAAGAGCCACAGAGGCTCTAGTAGTGTAGTGAGCAACCGTTCCGGGTTTGGTTCTCGACTGAGTCAAACTTTAATGTGACGACGTGTTTCACTCGCGATGGATGAAACCCTTGTGTGAAGATGTAAGCTTGTTGCCGGGATCTAACTTGGACACGTCTACTTTGCGTGGGTACCCACAGGGCTCACATTGAAACACTACACCCACGAGTTGCTCTACAGCAGAAATTGTTTCATGGTATTCAACCGGACGAACCACAATAGCTTCTGCAAAGGCTAAAACTTCATTAACTCTTATCAGACGATCAATAGCGTGTTTCACCATAAATTGGCAGGAGATCTATGTCCAACAGTGGGAATATTATGTACTATGGAGCCATACTTATACGAAAAAGATAGTAGCTCAAACACAATGACTTCAGAACTTGATACAAATCTTCGACCCGCTCGACTTATTTTACCTTCATATATCTAACTACAATGTATCTAGTACAGTCGCCAATAAATTTATGTTTGGATGTGAAAATAACAATAACAATTTTGGTACAAAAGTAATAATTGCGTTAAAAATCTCAGCGCTCGATATCTGTAATGCGCGCGAACATTTTAAACGCAATTAATCTATTAAGAACATTATTACTTTGGATTTGTCACATAATTTGGCAACTCGTATAAAAAAATGAAGTTATAAATATTTTTATAATTCAAGAGGAAAATTTTCTTTACGTTTGAAGTAAATAATTACAAATAATTGAGATAGCATATTTCTATTCAAAATAATAATAATTAGCCATTGCATAAAGGCTCAATACGTTAGTAGAACTATGTCCTCGAATGTGAAATTCATTACTGGACTTTCCTCTAAAATATTCGCAGAGCTTTGTGACTTAGAATTTTAAATGTAACGCAAAAAAATCTTTATCACAACCGGGCCTGATAGGAACCCTTGTTACTGCTAAGTTTTCATATGTGATTTAAAGTCAGCTAGCTTACGAAAGGAAAGGTTCTATTTTATAATATCCACGATGTGCCGATGATCCAGTTTACACTAGTATGGATAAAGAGTGGTTCAATTTTTCTATTTAAAAATATTAAACAGAAGCAAAATTTCGTCGCTTGATATGCAGACGGTACAAGAGAGCGGGGCTAACGGTAATTTGATATAATAACATTGCTTATAATTATTACGGTGCTCGGAACATACTTATTTTGTATCAATCTTTTCGTGGATTGTTAGTAAGTTGATTCAAATATTTTCAATGAATTTTTGTGCAATACCATATAAATCTACCAGGTTCGAGATTTACTTTTAGTTTGAAGGGCTTGATTATATATATATATATATATATATATATAGATATATATATATATATATAGTTTACGGCGAATTTCTTGCCAATACACTATTCTCGTGTTTAAAAAATTATAACTTTATATTTTTACATGTAATATTAAAAGATAGAGAAAATAAAATATAAAAGTAAATTTATACAATAGAACAAATTTATTACTGCTACTTTTTAACGTATTTATTATTCTATTGTACATAAATAATGTTAAATTAGTACATTTTTAATTAATAACTATGATATTCGAAATCGTGTCTTCAAATGAACGGAAATGTTGTACGTAATCAAGCGTTTAATAACATTATTGTGTTCGGAAATAATATCTTAAAATGTACGGATGCGTTTTTCGTAACCAAACAATTAAAAATGTCTTAAAATAAACGAAAACTTTATTCGTAATCAAACGTTTACAACTATAAATCTTACACGGGAATTGATTTAGCTGCTATATTGAATTTCCATTACAATTTAATCAGATTTACACAGCGGCAATCCAATATAGAACATCAGTCACTAATAATAGCGCGCTATTCTACCATAAACACACTTACATAAATATTTACTATACATATGCAATAATATTATTATTTATCATTGTTTCTGAAACAATAGATCGTATCATTTGAATAATTTTATCTGATACAAGTGTTCGCAGTTACCGAGCGGGCGTACTGTCGAATACAGAATCGTAATTCGAATAAATTTCCACAATAATACAAGGATCACACTAATTTCTACGTAGTCCCGTACACGTACCCCGGGTTGTTTTTGAATAAAAAAATAATGTTCGCAAAACAGAGTCTCATAGTAACACGCCAATTGTATCCTTCCTCGTTATTTTGATTCACATCTCATGATTTCATTAGCCCTTATCCTTGATCATTGTACACTATGCCATATCTCAAATTATTACAACGATTGATATTTAATGCTGTAGTGCGATATTTCCAGTATCGTTAATGCGTATATTACATAATTAAACTGTTTATAAATAGTTTATGTCGATATAAGTCGCCTTTATTTGTTCTGTTATCAGATTGCCGTTCACTGAGGTAAGAAAAACAAAATAAATAGAGGGTAATTAATTTTGTACGTAAAGGAAGCTTACAGACTTGCCTGAGACCGTAAAGTATGCCCTCAGATAAGTCGGTAAGGTTCAAGCTCTAATCAAAGTCGTGTAAATTATCCGTTATTAAAATAGATCCAAATAAGACTTGGGATTTAATTTTGCAACCGAAAATAGTGAAGCCAATCAAGCCGTGTGAATTTAAAGTGTAACCACTTGCTAGTGAAACACTTTACCTCGCGACTGTCCCCATACAGACAATTTAAGTTACAGAGCTTTACATATACGTGGCACTGAAGATTGTTACTTAATGCCATGGATTTAAAGATGATTTTAAATCGAGAGTGGGTTCTTATACGCGTTATCACGTCCATAATACTCAACATCTCGGCTCCTTTTAAGAGTGTTCCCGCACAATAGATTAGTAGCGAACTGGTGTACACTGCAGATACACATAGTATAGCGGCCTTGAGAGATCAACTTGTATTTCATTATGTCAAAATCTAGGCGTGTAATAAAATCGTAGTGTCTGCGCGTGGGAGTAAATTGTTTGCGAGTTTACGATCTTACAGTAAACTGTATTATATCATATGGTGTGTATTACAGTCGAATTTAATAAGTTCAAATGTAAAAGAATTTTCTTATCATTATGTTTAATAAATATAAGTTAAATATCATTAAGTACAGTACATTTCTTTTTAATAATTGATTAGTAAGCGGATAGTTTATGGGTGTGAATGTTTCGACTATAATGAAAAATATTTTCTCGTTTTGTGCTGGATATATTTTTGAACATGGTTCGAGTATGTTGAAAACGAGTTCTGTTATTTGAAAGGCGACTTCCACTATCCAGGTTCGATAGGGTCTACTGACCCTACAACGACATTGTGGTATTGGTACTCCAATACCACACCTACTTCTGCTGTGAAGAAACTGTTGTGATGTGTTTCAGTTTGAAGGGTGCGGGTGCCGGTACGTATTGGATAATCAGGAGTATCAACGCATCTGTGGGCGACCCTGAACTTTACTTTGAGGCCGCAGAGATCAATTAGAATCGGGTTAACTGCATGTCCGTTAACAATACCAATAAAACATTTTTTTTGTGCAGCAGTAAACGTGTTTATCGTTCGCGAACAGAAACTGCACTGATGTGAAGCGTCCTAATTTCGTACCGAATAGTCGTACTGATTCTGTGACAGATTTGAAGTGTGGTTTATTTTTAAATATTATCTCAACGGCTGAGGACTGATTGGGATAATATAGCATATACCAGAATAAAGGCCGATTCAAACCGCTATAACCTGTATAGGAGGAGGTCCTAATCAGGAGGTCCTTTGTACGGTGCATCTGCAGTGTACAAAGGTTCGACCAGGTGATGCGTTATACCACTCTCGCTAATGACTTACGGCTAGATAGTCACAGTGGTCTTTGAAGCAAAACACGTCAAAGCGCACTAAGTGAAGTGCTCGGAAAATCAGTTGGGTGGACTGTCGAAGAATGCTACCATAATCTATCAATGGATGTCTTCTTAGTAAATGGCCTGTATGTATTAACAGTTGAACATATTGAAAGTAAAACACATAGTTGACGGAAACGGATGTCCGCTACGGAAAGCAAACTGCATGAGTACCAAATACATACATAATATGCGTTTAACAAATTGCGTGTTGCAGTTCGTTTTATGTTTCGTTCCCCGTTTAAAACGATTTCTATGATTGTAAAAAATGAGTACACTCACACCTATGGATATTAAGTCTGTCTCGGCGGCCACTGCCAGCTCAAGGTCAAGAGTTGTTTACATGGCTCAGATATGCGTTGTATCAATGTATCATCGAAATGTAATTGCGTTTGCGTTCGGTTTTTTGTAATCGGTTTCATTAATTGCATTTTGTAACAAACGTGCTTACACCGTTACTGACCGTTTTAAGGGGTTCCGTAGTTCGATAGTGATAGACACGGGTCATTATGAGTATACAAATTAATTACAATGATTATAAAAATTCGTGTCATCCCCGCATGCCGCACTAGGATTTGCCATCTGGTCGAGAGCGCAGTCTATTCATCTGTCAAGTAAATATCTATTCCAACCGTATAACCTGGGAGCCAGATTAGGTAGCAGGAGTACTACCAACCAAACGACGACAGATAAAAACAAACGTTATTCAAAACGATTTCAATCGCGTCGATTTTCTTTTGAATAGAAATGTTACAACCAATGAACATATTAAAACAGTGCAACACTTTAACAATTGTGTGCATTTTGTTTGACGTGTAACAGGACAACAATACTTTAAATATTTAAATATGGAACAGTGGCGTGTCTTAAAAAAAACTAAAAAGCTTTTGGCAAATACATAACGGCGCTCCGTCGTGTAGAACCGAGCAGATTTTAATTTATATGCTGTAACATTGGCAAACGGTCTACACTACGCTGATGCAAGTATTCATGTCGTATAAATATTAACACATTTTTCTGAATTTCATATCACTATTGTTATATATTAAATACGTAGCGGGCGGAGTAGGTGACTTGTGTGAGTTATTTCTCCGTGAACGAATGGACTTCACTATATTTGCGAATTGTCAACGCAATTTTTAGTTCTTTGAAGTAACATCATAAAAGAAAGAATAAATTCAGTCCATAGTTTCAATGGTCTATCTTGTTGACAATAATAATGAATTCGACGTATCTGAGTATGAGTCTGAGTATGAGTATGAAGCGGTGTGTCGATAATTTTTGTCAGATACGTTCCGAGCATCGTAGTCGCGAGTTGATTTTAATTTACTTGATGTAACGTAATGTGCGGTGCCGGCGGCAGAGGGCGCATGCGTCGCGGCCGCACTGCGAACGTTCCGGACGCCGTTTTTATGTGTTTATGTATTCTAATTTTATTGTTTTCTTTATTTGCGTCCCACTTTTGTTTGGTTCGGAGCTCGGCATTGTTCGCCGTCGTAAACGCCGATTTAGATGATAAATAAAAAGTTGTAATAATAAAATTTCGCTGTATGAATTTTTTTTATTTATCAAACTCACTTTCCTCCCGACCTACCGCCGTCATCCCGGTGTTCTCTACGTACTCTGACCGCCGAATAAATTTATATTGTTTACATGGGATTCTTCGAACCGGAATTGCGCATTTTTTTTTTACTATCGAGCGATTTGCTACTAACTGACACTCTTAGTAACTTAGTAACATTTAAAATGTAGAGCCATGATACGCATCACGGTCGAATATATTTTGCTACATCGAACATATGAATTTAAAAAATTGGCGATTAGAATAGTTTAACTTATTTTACAAAAAAGTTTTTTGAACAATGGCCATACCGAATTCGATATAAATCATTATTTAAACAAGCGGACCAACAGTTGTAACATATGCAGCGTTTGCAGTTAGGGTGCGTGCACACCGAAGACGCGAACCGCAGATGCGTTAATGCAATTGTACAATCGGACACATGTGAGCGTATGTGTCTATGTGTGCATCGATCTCGTAAATAAACCGCACGTTGCTTGGCAGTGCGTCATCACCATGGAGATTATAATGGGAGTCGGTTTAAGGTTTATTGATGAAAATCTCACACCAATAGTGAAGTTGTAACATTTCTATTCTGTTTTCGATTAATACGTCAATGATTTTTAAGCGTTTGGTAGTAGGATAATCTTCTGTAAGCAGCTATAGTTATTAAAATCACCAATTTCTACTGCAGATCAAATCTTGTATGTGCGTTTTGACGTGAAAATATTAAGTGGTATCTTTTCGAATTAGTTATCGGTTATTACAACTGGTTACCTATACGCATTAAGTGTAACTTCCATATTTGTCTGGTACAATCGGGCATGCAGTTCAGCTGATGTTAAATGATCACAGCAGTCCATGGCAACTGTGACTAACCACAAATTGGACCGTTGTTTCGTTCAGGGTCAGTCACAGCTGCGGTGTTACTCGTGAGTACTAAGTTGGTCCCCTTGTGTCCAAAATGTGCCGGCATCCACACCCATCAAACTCAAACACAACTCGTAAGAGTTGCTTCACAATAGAAATAAGTGTAGTCATGGGAGAGGTTCTACCACCGCTAAATTACACGTTACCTAAATCGGCATCGTTACATTTATAACTTTTTCATTGTAGGGTTGTCTGAGACTGATGATTCTTGTGTTTGGGAGTTATATAACTAGATGGATATAACTAAATTGTTATAACTAGTTATAAAAATGTCTCCTTCTATGGCGAACATATCGAGTTTACGATAGTGCAAGCGGTAATTCCGGTTAGCTGCATTCAAATACATTTTTACGAAATAGATCGCTTAAATAACAGTACCTTACTTTAAAGCTTAATGTGGCGTTTTGAACCGACTTTAAAAAAAAAGGAGGAGGTTCTCAATTCGACTGTATTTTTTTTTATGTTTGTTACCTCACTTTCGTCGGGGTCAACCGATTTTGATGATTTGTTTTTATTTGAAAACTAGTGCTTCCCGTGTGGTCCCATTCCAATTTGGTCCAGTTCTGACAATGGCATCCATGAGAAAACCATGTAAGTCGTAAATTTGCATTGAGTATGTGCGCGACAAATGGACGAATAACTCAATATCATTTTTGAAGTCGGTTAAAAATATTAGATTACTTAAAAGTCAATCAAATTATATATTATCGTAACAACCCTAGTGAAGGCATGTAATTTTAAACAGGGTGAGCTTACACACGCCGCAACGGGCATCGGGATCGGTACAAAACCTGTTTTTATTGTGAATTAATATTATTAATAATGAATACTTCAAACGGGCGCGTTTGTGAGTTGTGTAGTTGTAATTAAGCACGATTAAAACGGCATTGGCAATTGCCCACGTCTGCCGATGGTATTTTGTATCGCGTTTCCTGACTTCCAGTCGACTTTGGCAATCATCGTCAATAATGGGTAATTAAATTTTTAGTATTGGAGAAGAGAACTTGCGCTCAGTTCACCTGGTGCTGAGAGGCTAATGCTCATGACACATTCAATAAGCTGGGTAGTTAGTTTTACTTGTTACAAATAAAAGCTATTTTATCATGGATATATTTTAAATATTTCGTCGACAAACCACACGACACGTACACGTGGCGTTTACACGCGTAACGCGTAACCGTGACATGATTTTACTATCGTACTAATGTTATCGTTTAAGGAAATGAAACGGTCTTGTTGTGATAGATGCATACTTTTAGTTGCGAAATGTCCGAATATAAGAACGGTTTTGATTTTCACGCTGTGATTTTATCTAATGTTGTTCAACATTTGTTATGGACAGTGGGTGTATAGTATATCCTAAAGTAGCCTTACCAAGCGTCCACTCGCCGTCACAAAAACCAGCACAACAAAATATGGCGGGCGCTAAATAACAACGCAAAGCTCTTTACGTTTCAATTACTGAGCCGTTGCTTTGAATAAATGATCAATTAGCAGTTTTTTTTATCTGTAACTTCCTTTTCGGTATCTGTTTCGGTGACTTTCTAGCTAACTTTTAACGTGAAAGTGCTTGTTTGTACCGAATGCACCATTACGAATGCAAATTCGATTCAAACAACTAACACGAGTGGAAGCTCCGATTTTCGATCTTTTAGGAGCTTCATTGACTGTTCCGACATTAGAAAAAAGGAAAAAAATTAGTAATCTTATAAATATGTAAAAAAAGGAGGAGAAGTAGAAGGTGAGTTATGTTAAGGGTTTACGGAGCGTCATACGATGTTATTATGTACTGAAGACTTTGCTTTTGCATCATACAACCATATTAAATGGATTGATGACAAGCACTCCAATGTAGAACGCATCAAGGACATACCAGATGAGGAACGATTATAATATGTATTGGTCCCAGAGCGCCATGGTATCGGGCTGTTTAAGAATGACGTAAAAGAGTTTTGAGGACTTTTCTGCTGTTCCCTATATCCATTGGCACATCCACTTTAAGTAACACGAAAGGGTAAAGAGTTAAAACGCTTTTAGCTGCAATGATGTTTGTAAGACAAAATTTGCATTTGCATTGGTCGGGTTATGTTGGTGTCTGAGTTGGTGACGTAAATAGCTATTCCCTAGTGTTAATAAAAATTAGTGATTAATAATAAATGATAATAAAAATTAAGAGAGAAATTTATAGTTCACGTGCACGTGTAATAGTACCGATAGAGAGCAAAAGTATTGGAGTGAAAGAGATAGAGCTAAGAGTTCGACAAACAATTTCTATTGTAACAAAATTTCCCATTTGCGCGTGAATGGCACATTTGCTTCATTGTGTAAATGTATCTGACGAGTATAAATACATTATAATACTAATACTACATAAATGAAGACAGTAAAGTTGTTTCCGTAAGCTGAAGAGGTCGTGCCTGTAAGTTCGCACGCAAAACTCGGCCGGTCGATGCGTGCCACATTTTATGTTCTATTTCCGAAGAAACACGAAACCGACACGAGCAACAGCTATAATAAATTTCTTGTCTTATAAAAATAAAAGTTTTCTTTTTGCGAGCGCAACGCGGGGCGGCCGCCACAGGCTGGACGAGGGCGGTAGGATAACGAAAGCTGACGGTAATTTTTAAGTTCGTAACGAAAAGCAACCTGGACCTCATAAAGAATGCAAACTTAATCTCATACGTTCAAATACTGAGAAAATAAACAAATCACAGAAACGAAACATTTGCCGCAGATGCTGGCCAATGTTTCTTCGTTATTGTCGTTGAAAAAGAAATTACAAGTAAAATTTCGGACAATTGTTGATAATCGTGCATCAATCGATTTCCAACACTAATAGTTGCATAGACTGTTTATAATTATCACATATCAATATCGAATGATAGTTATACAGCTTAGTAAATCTAAATGTTTTAAATATAGGATCTGACATGGAATGCGCACTTGGCTTGGTTAGTACAAACGTCATGTTCTGTCAAATGCAGTTTGCTGTCTTTTCGTCTACCACACTGTTTTTAAATAAACCCTTAGGTAGTTCGATAGTTACAGACGGTAGAGAATGAGTTTAATAGAATTCAACAAGGATTTTGTTATTTGTTCTTGTTATATGAACAATTACATCAATAGCTGTTGAGTATGTAATAAAGTAGAACCTTAAGAAACGACTTTAAACTTACCGTTTGCGCTGTACTGCGTCAGGGTGGTGCGGAGGGTAGGCCCGAGTTGTGAATTGGCCGCGCAGCCCTCTCGGCATTATCGTGATTCATGCCGCTTATAATTTTATATTATGTTAAAACGGGGGGACGGGTGATATTAAAAATACAAGGGCATGAGCACTTTGCACCGTCTGCGTGGTAACCAAGTTCGTTTGCGCCCAAACTATTGATCCAGCGGCTCGCTGCGGTCGCGATAAGATGTAGACGATTACTTAAGGCGTGACATTTTATATGAATGTCATCGTTTTGTGTACCGTTAATTAAGAAAGCATTTTAAGTGAGAAATTAGTAGAATAGATCATTTCAATTATAGATGAAATATAAAAGACGGTCCGTTAGCAACGTGGCCGTGCTGTTTAAGGTACGTTTGGAATTCGCCGTATTTTCTCTTAACGTGGCTGTTTAGGACGGCTCCTGTACTCTTGGAATGAGCTTCAAGAGGAAGTTGTAGTGCACTTGCGTTGAAGAGAAATAATTGAAATGAGGAGCGCTCCTTAAGATGATTTTGTGAGCATAGCAAGTGGTTTCAATAGTTACGCAAAACGTGCTGCCTATGAACATATCTGAGTGCGTTTCCCTATTTGGGAGCGTGGGGTAAGCGATACCGGATGTTTTCATAAGACATCGGGCAACTTCAAACTTGTGACAATTACAGGGTGGGTGTCGGTCTATGGTCCAGCCCTCCTCCTGTTGGGGTGAGGGTGTAGTCCCCGTATCCAGCTGAGGACCATTAA
>DWHE01000276.1:0-11324 GCA_018247495.1 Satarupa nymphalis | reverse complement strand
GCGAACGTTACAGCCCATGACAACTGTGACCAACCTCGAATTGGACCATTGTCCATCTCGAGATTAAGCCTTGGGGGGAAATGTGTCTTAGTTAGCTTGGAGTATTGTTTAGATGTAATATTTATATCTCGTCTCATTCTCTCGTAGTTTAGTTTTCTGTAGGTTTCACTTCTGCTGTGTGTGAACTACACACGTTTTTTTTTTAACAGACCTTTGAAAATTTACATTTTATTCAATCGTCTGCCATTGTATCTGTGATAATGAAATGGTGAACAATGGAACAATTAATTGTTAATTGGACCTGAGTGATCAAACATTTAGTACAATAATAAACACTTGCACTGGATGTGAAACCTAGTGATAGACTTGGTGACATCATGTGTTTCTTAAGTTTCAATTGACATCATTTTCAAACCCATTGTGTCGCTTATCAAAATTGCAAGGAAAAAAAGAGTCGTGCTTTGAAATTCTATTAGCATAGTGAAATTAAATGGATCTACCCAGGTTTTATTGGGCCAGTACTGCCACATTACTTATTTCTGCTCAGACCGAATTTTATTTGCTTCTGAAATGTTGCAAATCGATTTTTTCAGATGTGCTTCCAAACGCCACAATCTATCGGTGTGATTGGTGGAAAACCCAACCAGGCTTTGTATTTGATTGGCTGTGTAGGCGATGAAGTCATATATTTGGACCCTCATACTACTCAAAAATCTGGATTGGTGGAGGTAATCTTTGAATAATAGTGTAATCTATCTGAACTTATGAGATTTTGCTTCCGATACAATTGAATTATTGTTTGCTACTATTCCTTGGTCTTGCTATCAAATAAATTTATGCATTGTATTAAGCTACAATTATATTTTAGAGCAAAATAACTGATGAGCAAAAGGAAATGGATTGCACATATCATTGTAAATATGCTTCTCGAATACCAATGTTGGCTATGGATCCATCTGTTGCTGTGGTGAGTAAATAAAAGTATTAAGTGATTATTTTATCTTTTCTTAATCATTTTTTCAGTTGCCAGAGGAAACAATGTAAACTTTATCAGTAATTATAAAGTATATTTTTAAAGTGAACTAATTTGTATTGTGTAGCAATTAATGTAATAAAATGTATAACCAGCAGCAAAAATTTAAACTCATGCATGAAATGAAAACATTGTATTTGGTTGTACATTTAGAGTTGTATGCTCTAATTGTTATCTAATAACGACATCAAATCCATTTTTCGATGAGATTTCGTAAGACAGTCTATCAGTTGAATAGCTATAACATCATAATGACAGGTTTGATTTTAACCTTGGCGAGAATTTTTTGCTTTTTTTACGCAAACTTATTGCATTGGTTTTAATAAAAATGAAATGCATTTACAGTGTTTTCTTTGCCGAACCCGAGGTGACTTTGACCAGCTTTGCATTTCTATTGAGAAAAGCTTCATGCAAGAGCCTCAACCTTTATTTGAAATCTGTGAGAAAAGGCCCTCACATTGGGGCCCGAGCACGAATGATATTGATTTACAGAATACATCGCTTTTCACGGGTAAGTCCATTTATTAATGTATTCAACATACTAAAAGATAAGTTACTGCAGCGGTTAACATTTATTTTTATTGAACTTTGAAAACTATACGTTGGAGGCAGTTGAAGAAGGCACGATTTATATTTGAAAATTAAAAAAAAAGGGCTCGCATACAATCCTTTAAATAACTCTGACAGTGACAACTTGCTACTTCTAATCAATATGTAATTAATTGCTATCATAAATATTCTAGTAAATTTTATGGTGGTAGAATCTATTTGGGATAAACCGAGTCAGTATTACCACCATATCTGTATCTGCTGTGAAGCAACTCTTGTGACCAACTTGGCTGTCACAAGTAACAACATACTTGTGACCGACCCTAAACTGGACATTTGCCCATTTGAGGTTGGTTCCAGTTGTCATAGGCTGCAGTGATCACTTAACACCAGGTAAACTGCATGCCTATTTGCTACACCTATACCCAAAAAAAATGTACTTAATAAAATATTTAACTAATAGCTTTTTTGTCATTTCCAGAGTTTGAAGATGTGGATCGGCAATTTGATGATTCTGATGATGAGTTTGAAATCCTATGAGTGTCATAGATGTTATATATACCTATGTTATGTTGTCACTTTAATATATTAATAGAGTACATCACAAGATATTTTTATTATTTTGTTTCTTTATATTAGTGTTTTGAAACATTTTTATTAAATAGTTGTGAGCACAATAACAAGTGGACACAAATAATATGGAAGCGTTATATTTACACAATGTACCTGGAAATTACTGTAGTTAGAAGTATGTACGGAATACTTACTTGACACTTAGTTTATTGTTATACTGTAATTATATTATGTGAATACACAAAAGCATACAATGGAGTACAAAATATAATTGTACGTACTTAAGGGAATCTTTTCTTCCTCTTAGTACCCTTGCGTATCCTCGATAAATATCTGCACTAATTTCATAAAAGTTTATTGTAAAAGTTAATTTTTATTTTTAATGAAGTAATACGTTAATTTTTGTGTCGCTCTGACTTGTGTTTTCACCTTCTGTATGTATAAAGTATACACATTTCTTAAAGTTACTAAATAAGTATCGCTTAAGTACGTTTGTATAACAATAATAATACATGACGTGTATTTTTAAAGATACATTTTCAGTGCCTTCGTTTAAAATAAAAAGCGTGTATAATTTGATGTGTTAAAAATTAAAACCCCTTGTTATATATGTATTGACTGCATATGAACATCAAAGTACACTAGTAAGTAATCACAGAAATAACTAAGTTTTCTCCCTGTTCATTATAAAGGATTTAAAGATTTTGTAAACATTACCAAAAAACCATAAATAATAAACTCAGTTCATAATCTGGACCTTTTAGCCCAAAAAGATAAGCCTTCTATATTTATTTTGATGTATTATTAAATTAACTGCTTAAGAGAAATGTTAAACTCGGACTGGTGACAGAACTAAAATACTTTATCTCTTGCTACATGCAAATTTGAGATAACCATTGAAGGCTAAAATGTTTTATTAACAATTAAGTGTGAATGTATTATATTATTGTAATTTGAGAAGTTTATAGTTTGATATTACCCACTAGTAAAAAACATTCTTTCAATGTCCTCCTCATTTAGATACTTATTACATACTTGTAGGATAAAATAATAACAGACTATAATATTTTAATGATACTTTATTTCGGTATACTTGAATGTATTAGGCATAAACACTCAATCCACAAGAGACATTGTTAAAATTATATTTATCAAAAACCGTAATCACGTACATACAATTTTGCTTCCAAAAAGAAGAGGATTATATATTTAAAACATTTTATAAATACAATATTTTGGAAAACATTTATGGGCACAGGCCCTTGAAATGGCGGTGTCACCGCATAATATTGGGGATTACAATTTAATTCATTACAAAAAGGTAACGATAATATGTACATATAACAATACATGAACTAATACTATAGTTTATAAATAGGAGCTACACAATCAGAGCAAGGTCATATTTCCCTAAAACCCTACTACCCCACAAAAATAAAATTTGTACAATTTAGTAAAAAATATATAAGAAAACTTAGTGTTACTTTCACATCCTGTCACATTCTTATAATCAAGAGCCTTATATTTGGTAACTATATGCAAATTTGGAAACATATAGAGGTTTGCCAAAGTAACTGTTTGGCACCAAATGTTGAATAAATTCTGAATAGTTTTGATATTTATTAAATTCATTTCAAAGATCTATTGATGTTGTTTAATTAAATAAACATGATTTGGCCCCAATTACAAAGAATTCAAAAAAACATTTTTCTTTTGTTTACAGGATGTTCTTAGACATGTTTACAAAAATATAACTGTACTTTGTCATTGTAATTTAGTATAACTGTATCACAACAATAGATTTTTCTAAAACCTTTTTGTTGTAGATAAAATAATGCATATTATGCCCTATAACATGAAGTAGTAAGAAAATGACTAGCACCAAATATAAAATAAAATTTCATAATAATACAGTTTACATTACAGAAATCCAGATACAGTAAACTAAGAAGGAGAATGTAATTTGAGTAAGTTCCATCGATAAATGATGAATACAAAAAAGATATACCGTAAAAGTTAGAAAAATAAATTAATAGTTTACCCGGACATAAATTTATAGGTACTATCATAATATTTACCAAATTAAATGTAAATCCATTCTCATAAGTAACAAGTATTAACAACAATTTTTAGTTTTATCCCATGGTCAAAGGCATGCACATTTGGCCTTGTTTAAGCTACAAAGCTAATATGAAAAAAATTGCACCATACCCATATATAATAGCATCATTCAAAACATCATAAAGGAATATACTATACATAAAATGCTAGTAAACTGATAAAATAACTAATCCTTTTAGGTAGGATCCACTTCCACAATCACAACCATCCATGAATCTTAAACTTTGTGATACAAAATCATTATTATCTAGGATATATCAACATTTAAAAATATATGTTACTCTTTCTACTTGGACAACTATTCATACATTTATTACCATTCTGGAACTACAATTTTCTAACACCGACAATAATGACTAAAGGTTTTTCCAAAAATTCTAAGGGAAATGACTGGTCATATTTGTAAAAACAGTTATAGGACAAGTTTTGACTTTGAAAAATACTTGAATACATTTTCGATTCTAAATATAAACAATAATGACCAACTTAAATTTATGTATGTTCTGAATATTTTATGTATTGAAACACATAGAATATTGATGATTATTCTAATAAATAGAATTGCACACTGGACATCCTACAATGATTAGAGAATTGAAACATTAAGATTTACTGAGAACTTGATGCGAAAACTTTGTTATTGAGAAAATTTATTATCAAAACTGTTATATTATCCACTGATCCTCTATAGTAAGCTTGCAGAGTTAAGCTCTTGGCCCCGTAATCAGGTTCATCCAACCTCTCTTTAATAAATTTTATGGCCTCTTCATTTGTGAAGGTGTCCCAGAGCCCATCTGAAGCTAGGATGAGGAACATTGGTTTGTGGTCGTCAAGGTTAAAGGTAAGTATGTCAGGGTCGGCAATAACAAACTTTTTGTCCTTGAGTGGATAGTCTCCCATAGCACGCGATGTTGCTAGAATGCCTGCAACTCTCCATACTCCATTAAATGCTATGTAACCACCGGCAGCTTCAATCCTCTTTTGTTCTCGAACCTGTCAAAACATATTATGTAAATATTATACCAAAATATTAGCAGTGTTTTAGTACCTTTATATTGACTTTCAATTAGGCACATTATATTTGAAGTGAATTTTATGTATTGGTTTGCAGTTGGTACCAGTTTTATATAACTATTATATATCTTTTGCCACTTTTGAGTTAACTCAGAACATGAACATTTTAAATGAATGGTTTCATAAACCGAATTTATTTATATTTGCAATTTACTTTGTAATTTCATAATAACTATAAATCATACTATAATGTGAATAATATTCCACTTGAATGCAAAGCTTTATAAATGTTTATCCATTTACACATGTTTGACCATTGCCAACAGATATGGTTTGCATTTCCTAAAATACATAGTGATGTCATCTATCTTACTTCAGCTGGATAAAGCCATTTATTGTTCAAAAATGTAACAATTATGAACAACAGTGTGTATGTAGATTTAGATTTAAAATATTAAGAGTAAATTTTAATTGACAATGCCACATAGTAAAAACGTATAGTTTTTCAGAAAGCGTTCTAGATCTTTGGAAAAAATTATATTTAGATAATATTTTTCCATTTCAAGTTTTATTCAGGTTAGTTTCATTTCTCAAGAAAAAAAGGTCTTTTTATTTAAAATAATCATCTATTGAAGTACAAGGAAGAGCTTAGCTTTAATTAGTTGAACTTCATATATATATTTAATTCAAGTAAACCTCTACAGAATTAACAATTTGTGAACTTAAAATGGATCGTTGTACAGTTCAAAGTTAATTGCAGCTGCATTTCTCCTCTTGAGGAGTTATTCATCTCATATATCCCAAGTATACCAGCAACAACACTTCAAACTGAAACTCAACTAGCAAGAGTTACTATACTGCAGAAATAGGTGTGTTGGTGGTATTGACTCAGTCTAACCTAGATAGGTACTGCTACCATTAAAATTATTTATACTATAGTAAATATATAAGATGTATAAAGACAAGTTACCTGCTGCGGTTTATGGTCAAATGACACAGGAATTGCATTTCCACGTAAGTCACACATCACTCCCCTTGAGTCACCAACATTAGCTACAATAAGAAAATTATCTTCTAGAACTGCAATAAGGGCTGTAGTACCAGCCACATTCATGGAACGTTTTGCAGCCTCAACCAGAAGCCTGTCAGCAGCCAAGACCTCATCTGTAAGAAGCTTGCCAAAATTGATTTTCCCCTTATCTATGTAGCTTGATAATGGTATGTTTACATTTTTAACAGGTTTTGTACTAGACCTCACTTCCCTGGTAATAGGCCTTGCTTTTGAAAGTTGGGCCAGTAATTGTGGATCAGTAATTTCCTTTCTTGAGGTATCATCTGCTGTACTTGCTGACTTTTTAAAACTTGTCTTTCTTTCTACAGTTAAATTATTTTCTGGCTCTTTTTGCTTTATTTCTTCTGGGGTTTCTTTAGGTGGTGTAATTATCTTTCCATCTTTGTAAGCACTAAGTTCCATTACCTTGTTGTGAAGATTTTGTATGAGGTGTTCCTTGGCGTAATTAGCTGCAAACTCCCCTCCGTGGCCGTCAAAAATAGCAAACAAAGATATACCAGTGTTATTTATATTTTCGTTTATAATAAATTTGTCTTCCATATGCATTCTTCGCCCTTTAATTGCGTAAACTGCACTCAGCGTACCTTTCAACTCCCAGCTCTGCTTGTCGGCTTCTGATCCCTCTAAAAGTTTCATTCTTTGGACTGCATTCATAGGATTCATAGCTTGGGATAACCTGCTTAGTAACGTACGACTCCATAACTCAATAGTTTGAAGATACATAATAAATATAATTATGCCCAATGTGAAAATCACCACTTCTGATCGTAGTAAATAAAGGCGCACCATTTTCCATAAATAGCTCACGGGAGTATCAAACGCTACGCCACTTGTAAAGCGTGAAAATATCTTCATTAACGATATATAGGTTTGATGTAACACTCTATCTTCTAATTCGTCTTCCATATCTTTAGCAATCAAATCAAAGTTTAAGCAATAAAACGCTTAAACAAAAATTACCACAGCTCCACTGTTACTATACGACTTTTTACTTCATTACTATTTTCGCGACTTCACGATTCACGTAAGCCATCAATTTTTAAAGTTTTGACTTTTGACACTAATGATAGTGACATTTAAATCGATCGGATTCATGCCTTACAGACCACAGAGTACAATACGACATGCGTAAACAGTTATCACTATGATTGGAGTAGAAGTAACGACAACAGTAGAAAAAAATTCCATAATGATGCATAAATTGTACAATAACAAACTATACGCTTTAATGTGACTGCTAAGAAAATATTTTAAAAAGTAAGCACTATTCTATATAACATTCAGTCTGTTTTCTATGACAAGGTGAAACTAAAATATACTTCGGAGTAAATTATATTTGTCTTGGCGCGTTACTTTGAAATTAATATTAGACATGATACTATCACGCTGTTACGGGAGCCCAGCTTTATTAAGTTGGCGGTTTAATATTTTCTGTCATACATTTTTAAATTTCAAATTTAGTTCAGCTTATTTCTGGAAAAAAATGTTCCTTATTTAATAGAAATTTCCTACAGATGTTTATAATAAAGAAATATGATTTGCTTCAAAAATTACTAACACACGCCATCTTTTGTAAAACGACAACATAAAAACCAACATGTTTTGTTAGTACATAAAAAAACATAATAGGCCATCTTCAATCAGCAAAACTACCAAACCTATTTCTGCTATGAAGCAAAACGCCATGTTTTAGTTTCGAATCGGTTTGGTGGAGGGCACGATTGCGATAAATGAGACTACCAACTTAAGACTTCAATTGTAGTAACACAGCTATGAGCAACCCCGAGAATAGACAATGATTTATGAACCTGGGTTTAGATACTGTGGTTATGGGCTGTAGTAATCATTAAAGCTGTTAAAATAAAACACAAAAATATTTTTATAAATGTATTAAAACAGCAAAATTGAGATTATAATCCAGTAAAGATACAAAAATGTTTTGTATTTTGTGCATAAACATCATATTGTAGTTCTACAAGTGTATCTAATACTATATTTTAATTGCATACATAATAATGATTTGTCATATAAATTGACTTGACATAATAGAAGGATAACTTTAATTCATTAAGTACAAGTACTTTGTTTTGAAAAAGAAAAAAATAGGAATACAGTATTATGTTCCTTTACTGTAAGCAAATAAATTATTTTAAAGCAACCTGTAATAGGTACACACACACTTATATAGTTATCAGGTTTACAAGAATTACTATGAGAATAATTATGTAGTGTAAGATATTATAGTATAATATGGAATGAATATAGTATCATGGTATTCAAATGTTAGAAAATAATAAATAAAAATTGAGAATATCATCTTGACAAATATTATTTTACAAACAAAATTAAAACTTATGAATTCTACTAACAAATAAATAAAACTAAAATAAATCTTTTAACATAAAACTGAACATTGTGCAAATAATATTGTTTAAACCCTTACCGTACATAAAGGGGTTTAAGTGAGATAAGTTTAATGAAAGTAGCAGGAGTTGATAGTTTGAGACAATATTACCAGATACATTAAATCTGGCCCCCCTACTTTTAAATTACACAAATAAAGCATTATGTTCATTAATAAATAAATAAATAACAAAAAAAAACTCTTAATAACGAGTCATTGATCTTAATTACTTGAGATGAATTCAATAGTAATCACACAAAATTATTATTAGCAAAATTTAGTTTCTAACTACATTTAAGAAGATGTAATAGTATTTATTATACTTGAATAATTATATTTCGAATATATGGAGGAACTATAGACAACTCATTAGTTAATTTTATTTTTAAGTTTTTTTTATATATTTTGATTATTTTTAATTGTCTTGTATAGTTGCAAAGCGCCTAATCATTGTAAATGTTTCCGGCATCAATTTTGGCGTTCAATAATATTATCTTCACATTATACAAACAAACATTGCGCTACTAATATGTTTAAATAAAATTTTTAGTTTTATCACTAACAATATGCTGGTAATTCATTTTATATGGCCATACTGAAAAATCAAAGTCCAATCAGTCAATAGCGTAATTTGTGTTGTCGATAACGGACAAAAGACACTAATCGTACCTAAATGTCTGCAGTAAACGCTCAAAATAGATGCCGAACCATACGTCAAGCGACACTAAGAGCGTAATGTGAGAGTTAAGCTATGAGTAATATGTGCACTGAGGAAGCCTTGTTTTTGTAACGGGCTTCGAACGAGATTACATGCTCAAATCGCCTCATTATTGTAACCGTTCAGTGCTAACCATCAGATCCATTGTTAATGACTAACGTCAGTTCACGTTCCTCATGTTTCCATAGACAAGTTTATTTTAATAGTCCTTTAAATTTTTAGAATAGCTAAGAATTTTATTTAATGCTAATCTACAATACCAGAGACAATTTAGAGATTTTTTTTTGTTTTCTATTGGCAGGTTTTATTTTGAAAATCAAATTTGTAACTATCGGTACCGTTAAAAGGATGGAGGCTGTAATTGACTATGATAATGCGAAGCAGCTTTAAGCTTTATGGAATAGGTTCGGATGTTTTGTTACTTTTAAATTATGTACGGATTACACCTGGACCCCTATTCTCTACGACTAACTATTGTTGACGCTCACTCAACTTAAACAGATTAAAAAGTTTTTCTACGAATTGTTTTTCTTGACAAGTAATATATAAACGAGACCATTAAATTAATTCCCATAGTATTGTAATTTTTTTTTAAATTCCTTAACTGTCCACTATCAATTCACTCTCTCTCTCTTCACTCTTCATTGTTCTATGACCCATAGGTTGACTGGCAGAGAATGCTTATTGCATTAAGGCCGCCTTTTGTACCTTTTATTAGCATAAGGTATAAAGAAGTCTAAATAAATAAACTGTTCGCTTACGTAACAAAATCCTTAAACGATCAAAGTCAATAAGGGCCCTGGTAAGATGACAAACGCTCAGTCCTTCCGTTTATCGATTCTCCACGACCAGGAAGTTATTGATTTTTAATAGTCTTTAAATACAAGTGTTATTCTGTAAAAAATGTGCGTCTAAAACCTTACAAATATCCATTACCTATGTCATGAAAATTAAACGCTAAATATATCGGAATACATTTTTGGTTATCTTTACTATATGGCTTTTAAAAAAACAATTACTCAGCGAGGTAGATTCGAAGGACAGTGTAATGTTAACTTCTTTTTATATTATTGTTTGTGCACGAGATTTGATATTGTCATGAGATTCTTGTGTAAAAAAAATGCTTATGTGTTTTAAATATTAAAAAACCATGTCATTAAATATTCCAAAATTTTCGGTAAACGAAGTATCAAGAAAGAAAAAAAATTCTATAAAATCCAAATTCCGTGGTAATAATTTCATAGCATCGTTAATACACGCGTCGGTATCACCGGATTCCAAAAATATTTATGATCGATCAAAAAGTGTATTAGCGATTGAGATCTTCGATACTTGTTACAGATGACCTGATATACCATCGATTTCACAAATAGTGACCACCGTTCTCTACCTTTTAATTTTCCTACAAAATTCGCGACTAACGACATCTGTCCTCGTTTTCGGAAACCTACGAATGGTTATTATTAGTTTCATCGCAATATACGAAGCTGTCTGTCGAAGTGTGATATTTATGCCGACATTCGATAAGCGACCTATGCTTTGTTGCGTCCAGTAGCGTAGCTAGGGGGGTACGCACCGGTTGTCATCCCTAAGCGTGTGAATATCAGTAGTGCCACCTATAAAAATGAGTAAAACTGGCAGATTGCATAACTGCCACTAGTAAAATAATATATGGAACAATAAGCAATAACTATTTTAAATTATTATTACTTCTGCTTTTTTATTTTAACAGTTCTGATTGGGTTTTGGGGTGCGACCCATGCTAGCTACGCCATTGGTTGCGTCCAATCGGTGGCAATTGGCTACCGTGGGCACGAGTGCATCAAGCGTTGCTAGATTC
>DWHE01000275.1:0-11341 GCA_018247495.1 Satarupa nymphalis | reverse complement strand
GATTTTCCGCGTTGCTCCTTCTGAGGACCCACAACTTTTTTGAGCCTTTTTTCAGTTTGCTGAAACACAACTAGCAAGAAATGTCTTACAACAGAATTGGCTGCAGTGCCAGTGCTTCCCCACTCCAATCTAAATAGGATATTACTTAAATTAGAATATTTACTTTATTTTTACACAATAACATTATTATCAATTATTCACTTACCCAATTCAGAAATAAATTGTAAAAAAATTTAGTGTTTCATTTTTATCAATTATTTTTTAAAATATCGTATATGTATAATATTAATGTATGTTAGGTTTACATAAGGGTTATCAGTTTCATAGTATCAATAGTTTATTAAGTATGCAAGAATTTTCCTACTCCTACAAATATTTTAATATTAATTAATTCCAGCTAAAATGCAAACAAAAGGTTCAGTATTATTTAATCAAAATTATTTAAATAGGTTGTCTGCCTTAAACATTAGGTTCATGCTATTAATCCCTATTATGTTTAGAAAATATGTAATTTTGTATATATGTGGTTTAAGAAATTGAAATTTTACATAACAAAAAATTAATTCAATCGTAATTTTTTAATTTTGTACTGCAGCTTATGTACATATTCTAATTTATAATAAATTATTGATCATCAATTATTTTAAAATGTAATATGTAACTCCATTGAATAAAGATACATTGTTTTGAAAACGATATGACGATTTATTTTTACAGTCAATAAATTATTTTTCCCTTCCATAGTTTTTGAATCCATTCTATTCGTTTCAACGTTCGCATCACCTCTCTAGAGCGGATAACACCCCCGGCCATTAGCACGTTTGTGTATTTATGATAAACGTTTGCGGCCTTTAATGCAACTCTCAGAACCATATGCATCGCTGTTTACATTACGGCACTTGGACAATGCTTGCGCAACCATTTGAATGTCAAATGGAGCCGGTTTGAAAAACAAATTTTTCGTTCTCAACGGAGAAGTCGACGGCCGCAGCGCGTCACTTCCGACTTCTAATTATGCAATGACACGTTGAATGTACAGATAATTACATACATATTTTCTTGTCGTCAGTGGTCTATCAGATTTTTGTTGACTGTACATTGACCATGAATTACAAAGTAGCAGAATGTAGTAATAAATAATTTTAAACATCTTCGCAACATTTTGCTTAATATGTAATCAAATCGCTGGAAATATTTTTAGAGTAAAATAGCTCGATCGAAATTATATTTTATTATTAGCTTTCCATTTACAATTCGCGACTAGATCCTGTTTCCGTGTACACGTGTAAAATTGGCAAATATTCAATAACACCGCCGACAAAATTTATTATAAAATTTTGCTTCCGCATTGCGTTTGTTACTTGAAATTCGAGAATGCGACTAGTACATTCACATTGTATTCAAGTTTAATTTACAGTTTTCTTTGTTTGCAGGTACTTACTACATCAACACATGGAATAAGGACTGAAATAAGCAACAGTTATCAAAATGAGACTAGTAAGTAACTTATTCAGATTTATATTTTAAATTTACTTTTTAACCGCATTAGGATACTTAAATATGCAAGGAATAAATTTAATTTGCGGGAAATATAAATAGGCAAAGGGGAAGTGTCAGTGCGCGGTGGAAAGTGCGCACTTATCACAAAACTAGGTCAGTAGTGACGCCGCCCCTTTATCGAACGCTGCCGATGTCGTACTACTCATTTTGCTAAAATAAACCCTCATAGAAGATCGCAAGAATCAGTTTGCACTAACGCTTCCGGACGATGCAGACGAGTGTGAAGGGAGAAGTGCATTTCGCTGGCATGTTTTTTTGGGACTGAAAATGATGCCGGCCGGCAACGGTGCTGTTGCAGAAAATACAGCCACCCTGTTATCCACTCACTGGATATCGAATATGGCAATTATATTAATAATTGTAAGCATTTTTCAATACTGCTAGGAAGTGACAGTGTTCCTTATAGCCTATTTGTGCAAAAAGTGAATCTTCTGAGTCTTTTAAGTTCAAAAGCTCTATTTCATATTTGTGAAAAAATATTTAAGAAAAATTGTGAAAAGTGTGTATGGTTCCTGACGAATTAAAATCGATGAACAATTTGATAAATCACAATGTGGCCCATCTGCAGTTTATATTTAAAAAAATCAACAAAGCTTCTCAATTTTAGGGTACCTAATTATTTGTAAAGATTTTAAATTTTTCACTCTCGATTTAAACATTTGAGCTAACTTTTTTACAATCGGTTTTGTTGAAACTAACAAAGAAGTGGTTATTATTTTCAATTTAAACAAAAATTTTATTCATTTCAAACAATATTTAATTTACAAAAAATATGCATATTATATACCGATGTGTCATTATTTTAAAATGCTTGAAGTATTTGAATAAAAGTGAAATTCGAAGAATGACCTTGACATAAAAAATGAGTGTGCTGAAAAGCATTTGTTTAGTCAATGATAACCTTGACGATTGTCAACAGTCAACAAGCGAGGAGATTCCCAGTACAACGGTGGGGCGCACTGGAAGCCCGGGCGCGAGTGGTGCATACGATGTGACTCGTATGCGTGAGGAAGAGTTCGAACGGCTGACGGTGTACATTGTGCCTGACGTGCCATGCGAGCGTGGTACGCCTGGCCGTGCGGAGCGAACGCTACCCCGAAGCCTCGCGCTCAGGCCTTCTGCAGTACTTTCCACGCCCAATACACCGGTGAGACTACAAAGCTTTTACCACAATTTTTCCTAACACACAAAGTTTCCTGACGACGTTTACTGCTCGATTTCCCAAATGAATTTATCATCGCAACGTTAATCGTAATATGTTTATTGAGAGCTGTAAAAATTAGGACTAATTTACGAGCGAGATTTCTAACATTATAAATTTGTACTTTTTTATCATAATCTAATTAAAACCTTCACAGACCGAAGGTGTATGGAGTACAGGAGTAATTCCTCGAGGAACCAGATTTGGACCCTTTGAAGGAACACGGACACCCAACAAACCTAACGACAAAGTCTCCTGGCGATATTATTGGAGGGTGAGTAAAGATGTCTTCACACAATTAGCACCGTCTTTATTCTTCGCTTTACATTATACTTAGTTGATATTTTAAAAAATTGGTAGTGGATGTGTACATATTACGCAATAGTTCTCGATATATAAACAAACCTACTACAAATACCGAACTAACTAAACTAGACGATTATAACTTTGCGCCCTTCTAAACCTTAAAAAGCCTATGCACTTTTCTGGTCTCTAACTAACATATTCCTCTCTCTTTTGGGCCAGGTACAGGAAACTGTCAGACATCATACTTATGGAAATATTAAGGTGAGATTGGGCTTTACGACATTATATCAGAAATGGTGGTGGTTGCTTCATAAATTATATTAATTCAATAAATTACTTCTTGAAGAATACTGATTTTACCACATTTTTTTTCGATTTTTGTAATACTTTTGATTTTGTTACTAAAAACAAAATTAAAATATTTTTTAAGCTAAGGAATACTTAAAACGTATTTAAAAAGAAGAATCCTTTCTTTCTTTCTTGTCGACTTTGCTCATTTCATAATTTTATAATTAGAGTGAAATATAATCGTTCTTGTATGCGCTCAGACGGATGACAGAACAAACGTGAACCGTATACATTTAAGTCTCTCCCTCACGTAAAAAATAAACATATTGATTGCAGATATTCAAAGATAGTGACTACTATTACCTGGATGGTTCCGACACCAGCGTTGCGAACTGGATGCGATATGTTGCGTCGGCTTACTCGCTCTCCGTGATGAACCTCGTTGCGTGTCAACACCAGGAACACATTTACTTTTACACCATCAGGTAAGACCCAAGAATCACTTCACAACACTTTATAAACAATACTAACCATGTTATCACTGTTTATTTTAAAAATAACATTATTAAAATCATATATTTTACTTTACAGAGATATAATGCCAAATGAAGAATTAATGGTCTGGTATTGTAAAGACTTTGCCACAAGATTAGGGTACGACATTGACCCGGAAAGAGCTACCTATTCTATATGTAAGTTTAAAACAGTTTTTTAGTTAAATATACTGAAATTCAAATATATATAACCTACATAAAATAAACGCAGACAATTGATTAAACCAATAAAAATTTAATCACACAGGCAAAGAAGAAACTATCAAGAAGGCATATGGCTTGCCACCCGCACCAGTACATCCTGAAATTGCCTTTAATCATATGAAATACGTATTAGGGCTTACAAATGCAAAAGAACTTTTAGAGGCAGAGATTCCTTGTCGTCGAAGAAAAAGAGAATCAAGTGAAAAATCACTTCATGAAACATCAAATATATTGCCTCGAGATGAACCAAGAACTATCAATAAAACTGATAGATCGATTATCAGAGCAGATATATCAACAAATATTATCCATCATAAATCACAAAATCCGATTGGAAGTGAATGTCCAACACTTTCACCAATTGGATTAATGCAACCTCCTTCACCTGTGAAAATGCATCACAGAGATAATCAAACTCTAATAATTCATCAACATAAAGAAAGCACATCACACGTTGTGATACACCAGTTAGAAAATCCCAGAATACATAGTGATAGGTCGCCTGCACATAATCAACATCTAAGGGACATGCGTGGACCATCTCCCATGGGACAGAACCACCAAGACAAACTTGGAAGCAAGTCACCAAGCCTAAGTCATTGCGGGCCACAGCACTATGAACATCAACTTACTCCTAACGATGGATCAGTTAGATCCGATGAAGGTTACCATAGTAATGGGTATCACGATGAATTTACACCTCCAGAAGATTCAAGCGATTCGGATGTAGAAAATTATGTTCTAGATTGCTCCAACAAAACAAATGAACCCAAAGAAACGGTTATTGTGCAAAAGACTGACATGGATCGAAATGATTACAAAAAAATAAAAATCAAAATGCCTAGGGCTTATCTATACCAAAATCATAAAGATATGGATTGTGAAAGTGAGAAAGAGTTAATTATAGCTGAAGAAATTGCTAATGAACCACCACATAATTCATCGCCCCCTCGAAGAGACCCGGCTACATCTACGGTGATAGTTTTGGAATCTTCACAAAATACTATTGTTCCTCTAAATAAACCATACTATGAAGATGGATCAATTTCACCATTACCGCAACCAGCGTTCATGCGATATTCTCCACCAGACACTAGAATATTGGAAACCATACTTACTGGGAACAGAATAGATACTAATAATAATGATCCTAGTAGGCGACAACCAAATGCAACCCCACCACCTTCATCACCAACTGAAATGGCCTATTCCTATAAGAAAAGCCAGAGATACGGCAATGCCTGTAGCCCTGATTCCAGTTCAAATTTAACCCCGCTGCCATCTTTACTACCACTACCACAACAATTACCGACTCCGAGTGTAGCGTCTGTTTATTCCTCATCACCACCTCATACAATTCCACATACCACGGAAATAAGAGAAATCCGAGAAATAAGGGAAATCAGAGAGACAAGATATGAAAGTCACTATCCCAACTATTCTTACAGTTTATATTCACCGCCAAACTCTACAATAATTACTCAACTAGGATCTCCCCCAAACACTTATTCGCCCACTATATCATCTACGCATCAATACGATAGAACTCAAAATGGACAAAACAGCCATCATTATCCATCGTCAACGAGCGTTATCACACTGAAAAACTGTTCACAACTGAGTTTAATACAAAATTCGAATGTAAACAGTCAACTCGTACCACAGCACGGGAGCATGAGCCCTGACGGCAGTTTGATGGGTGCACCAATGAGTCCCAACTCACAGTCTTCTCGCGGTTACAGGAGTTTGCCTTACCCGTTAAAAAAGAAAGACGGAAAAATGCATTACGAATGTAATGTATGTTGCAAAACATTCGGTCAATTATCAAATTTAAAAGTACATTTAAGAACACACTCGGGTGAAAGACCTTTTAAGTGTAACGTATGTAACAAATCATTCACACAACTGGCCCACCTACAGAAACATCATCTGGTGCACACGGGAGAAAAACCTCACCAATGCGATATATGCAAGAAAAGGTTTTCATCAACATCGAATTTGAAAACTCATCTCCGATTACATTCGGGACAAAAACCGTATGCATGTGATCTGTGCATGCAGAAGTTTACTCAATTCGTTCACTTGAAACTTCATAAACGACTACACACCAATGATAGGCCATATGTCTGCCAAGGATGCGACAAGAAGTATATAAGTGCTTCCGGACTTCGCACCCATTGGAAAACTACAAGTTGCAAGCCCAATAACATTGAGGAAGTCCTAGCAATCACTAACGCCGCTAACACTGAATGTATTGGTGAGTATTAATTTTCAAATTCATTAGAAATGATATTTAAATTAATAGATTGACCAAAGTATTTACAATTTTCACCTCTTGTATTTTTTTTAATAATAGACTAAAATTTGAAAATAAATTTACATTACTCTACTAAAACAAAAACCAATGAAGATGCGGGAGTAGCTTCACAGCGTTGCACTTTCTCTTCGTAGGTGAACTACAACTTTCACTTGCGCTGTAGCTGAACGCGGCCGATTTCATTTTCGCGTGCACTTTGCAGGTAACGCCGACAAAGACTGCCACGAGAGAGAGGGGCACGAGGCGTACGAGGTGCATTCGGCGACGCAGGGTGGACTGGTGGGAGCCGGTGGGGCGCGCGTGACGATGTCGCACAGCGAAGTGTTGCTTGGAGGCCACGCGCATACGACCACGCCGCACTTGGTGACGGGGCACGGGCAGCTGTCGCCGGCGAGCGCGCCGTACCGACCGCTGCACGCGCCGCCCGACCACGAGCCGCAACACTACGGCTCGCCGGCTGGGGAGACACGGCCCAGTGTCATCGAATCCAGCCAGCCGCTCATTATCGAGTGCACCTGAGAGCGCCCGCGCCGCCCGCCGCGCCGCCGCTCTACGCCGATCCGACGCGTTTCTGCCCGCCGCATCATGTGATTCCACTCTTGTGATCTAACGAAAGTATTTGTTTATTTTAAAGAGACATTTGTGGGTGTTACACTCAGTTAAGTGGCTATGAGATTAATATAAAAACTTTGAGATGTATATTTGTAAAGATAAGTTAGTTTTAAGCGCATTGCGGTGTTATTAAGTACTAAGTACTGACTAAGGGAAGTCGCGATCATTTCGCGAACTGTTTCGTCGCCTGTAAAAGTATTTTTATTAAGGTCTCAAACCTATCTTTGTGCTAATGCTCAATTTTTCTACATAGGAATTCTATTGTAAATATGTTTTATGACATCTTTATTTTATTTATAATCTTTGTAAATATCCTGTAAATACGTACTTAAGACTACGTAGGTCTTCTACAGCCTCTTTGTAAAAAAAATATATATCAATACTGGCAAGTACTTATTTATATCTTGTTTTACTGCAACATAACATGAGCAACTTGAATTTCATAAAAATTCGCCAAAGAACGTCTCAACAGCTGTTCAACAAAATTTAGACGACATCACTCTCCCGGCAGAATAGTTGTCATACGTTCGCTGAGTGACGTTGAAACTCATTATAATAATATTTTGAAGATAGTCGAATTCAAATTAGAAGTAAGTGCCAAAAGCGCATCAATATTTTTTTACTTTTTAAGTTATCCTAATAAGATATTCGTATAGTATTTTAAAATCGTTGTTCCTAATGAATAATTGGAGAGTAAGGCATAATGGTATGCATCAACTTAACTCTAATGTTAGATTAAAATGGAGGAATCGTGTACATTGTCCCTACGCTAGAACAAATGGTGCTTCACATGGTAGAGTAGCGATCGCCCGCGCACGCGGCCGCGCCGCCGCACGCGCTCGCTGACTATTAACTACATGGTAATTTTAATTCACCCGATTTAATAATTATTGTGTACTATTATATTCCAAATTTCTAGTATTTTAATATAATTCTCCTAATCAAAAAGGCTGAAATAAATATGTATTGTGACGATTGGCGAATGTTAATAGAGGTACTGGTTAACATTATGTGTAAGTACGTAGTACGTACGTCGTATGGCGCATAGTACTGCACAGCTTATGCGTGATGTACAACCAAAAATAGCTTTTTGTATATTTCTATGGTTCGTATGAGTAAGATTTTTTACATGCAATCACTTATAAATTTAATAACTGTATATTTTATACTTACTATTTACCTACAGAGCTAATTTTTGTATTAAATTAACTGTCAAAAGGAATCAAATTTACGAACGTTTTATGAAAACTTTAAAGTATTACGTAACGATTTCGTCATCATTTGCACACTTGTTGTGTTGTCTATGTGACGTAATGAATTCTTATCAAACATTTTGAAAACGTTCGCCTTCTATCATGTTATAGTGGACAAATATATCGTTAATGTGTGTTAATGAACGTCAAATTAATTGTCTTACCTTTTCTGGCACTTGTAACTTATGTAAGTACACTCTCTGAATTATAATGTTGTGACTATTAAAATTGGTAAATTTGAAATAATACTAATCTTGTTAAGATCCTTTTCTTAAATTGGAATTTTTTTTTTACTTACAATTTACACGCATTTTTTCATATCTACGTAAATCACTTATTATACCATATTGTAAGACGAGTGTCGGATAAATTTTTATTTGTCTTCGGTCCCTAAAAGAAAATCGCACAAATTATTTAGGTAATACCTGTTAGAACGGGGCTCATTGAGAGAGTTGATTTTAAAATACTTTATTTGAATAATCGTGTCGCAAAAGGAACTCGCAGGATTTATTATAACCTCGTAGCAATAAAGTAAAATAAACTTTTGGAAATCATAATTAAAATTAATTATTGTCTTCTATTGTTCAATTGTAAATAATATTAATTACAAACTTATCAGTCACCACAAATTTTAACTTTGTGTCAATCTTGTATAAAAATGTACTTTAAATTCTAAGAAAGATAGATTGTTCTTACATAATATTATATAAGTACAATATCTAACTTATGGTACATCAAAATAAGCAATATATTCCAGTATTGTAATAATCATTCTGCTGTTATTTATAGATACGAACATTCTTATATACCTTGAGATGAGGTAATACTATAATTATTTAATATGCCAGAACTATAAACATCGTACTCACTGTAAAGGCCTGTAATTTTGTACACTTGATCAATGATTATTTTAAAACACCAAATCCATTAAAACAGGAGTAAATCTATAAAAGTGGTTTCATTTCATATCAAAAGTTAAACTTAAGTAACTAGATGAAAGCAAACATCGTGTTAAGAAACACTGAGGTAAAAAAAGTTGTTGAACTTGATGATTATTATTCGGAAACGTAAGTGGTCTTCGTCGCCCATGAATACGAGCACATACAATAATGAATACATAGAGGTCAACAATGTGTTGCTGGACTCTTTTTACTCGTATTTTGAAAACGTACTGGGAATCCTTTTTAGGTACTCTAGCGCCCGTCTGACATGACTGTGGTAGAAGCGAGCTTGAAAACCGAACCTATTTCACTACTGTGGATCGTCAATTGCGATAGAGATATGGTGATGGTAGCATTAATTCGAACAAAAATGTCGTAGTACTTATAATTGTAAATTCGAAAGAACATTAGAAAAATAGCAAGAATCTAACTTAAAGTGACAGCATACTTTTGGACTGTTTGCCTAAAGGGAGTTTTAAATAAGGGTTTTGAAACATCAATTGGTCCAAATTTTATAATACACGTCTCGGTGCCTTCAATATTGGATGAAACAGTCTTGAGGACGGTATTGACTTTGAATGAGCGTAAAAGTCAATGGACCGCACACTCGAACGTCGAAAAATTGATAGATGTTATGAAACAAACAAACGATGTATGAATAACAAAATAAAACACAGAATTAAAAAAACGATGTGTACGCACAATATGTACGCACGTTATGTACGCACAACAAAACAAAGACACTGAAAATTTTATCCGATGTGATCTTTGTTTGTGAAAAAAAACATCAAATGTAATTGGTAAAAGTATAATTAAATAAATTATCATTCACCACCACATATAATTTAAAATCACACAAATATATATATACACATGCATATTTATGTATGAATATATATTTTTATCTCCATTGATAAAAAACACGTGTTGTAGATTCATAAACATTTGAATAACTACCATGAAAATAGTTATCAGTTGTCACTTCAAAGACAATTACCAACCAACTTCATCATGTCAAATTTTTGTGACATCGTGCGCGCGCAGCTCACAATTTCACTCTCATCGAAATGCACCAAAAGCAGTATAACTTCTAAAAGCTGTAAGACATTACATTTTGGATGACAGGTCATTTGATACGCCGTCCGTCATAACGTAGGCCGCGTACGAATCTGCCGGAAGTCTGCATTCCGGCCTTCTTGATACACTCTCCAGTTGCTTGCACAGGCGAGGCAAGGAAATGAATATTACAATCATATCGGGGTCATGGGCGAACTTTAACTTCGCCTGACTCTGTGAAGCTCGTAAAAGAGCTTTTAAGCAACGAGATGCGCGGCGCGCTTTACGGCCAGTTTCCCTGCCCCGATAGCTGCTTTACGGAACTATTTAGACAACGCTCGCTTACTTAACTGACATTATGGTACAAGCAATATTGGGCTGTAAGAATCTTGACGTAAAGTGGAAATCCTTGTACGTTTCTTTTTTCAGTTTCCACCTCAAGTGAGCGGTTACGAAGAGTAAAGTTTGAGTGGATTAAGCGATTTATTTATTGGGATCCAATTACAATAAAATTGTATTGTTTAAAGTTTTTTCTTTTTATGGGGGGTTTTATCGAGACGTTGTTTAAGGTATAAATTATAGCACCTATGTGCTGCCGATGGCAAGATAGGCAATAAATAAACTCGACTACATGCACGGCGCTGCGGACGGGCCGCGGCGGCAGCTGGCCGCGCGCCAACGCGGTCACTCGTGCGCCGACACTGCTCTGCTAATAATTCACTAATGCACAAGCGCCCTGAGAACGCGCATCCTCTCGCGCGCCCGTGTAACCGATATCGTTGTCAATTATTAACTTTGCAAATGGTCCATGTAAACCGTCATAGAAATTCTGCTACTGCTAGGCCTGGCGCCTCTCTCGACCGATCTATAGCTTGTTTTTAGGAAATTATCATCCAAAGTCTGTAAATCGAATAATAGTTTATACTCTCTAAGAGGAAGTAGGAGCTCTCCCACACAGCCGGCGACGCATCGGCGACTCCTCTGGTGTTGCACATGTCCATAGGCAACGGTCCCTCCTGAATTTTAATTGACATTTGTTTTTTCTGATA
>DWHE01000274.1:0-11344 GCA_018247495.1 Satarupa nymphalis | reverse complement strand
CCGGAGCGGTTCCACCACCTATTTCTGCTGACAATTAGGCGACAAACTTAGTCCTCAGGAGTAGTAAAGCAGCTGTGACCGATCTCGAAATGGAAAGAGTCTAATTCGAAGATGGCTACAGTTGTCATGGGCTGCAGTGATCACTTAACACCAGGTGAACTACGTGTCCGTTTGCGTATAAGAGTATTATACCATTAAAAAAAAACTCTAATTGGACATAGACATATCTGCATTGCTGAACCTAAAGACTGAGCTGGTTCGCTTATAATATAACCAGTGCAAGCCGACATCCACAACTTTAACAAAAACCTTCAAAAGTAGCTTGTTTCCAGAAATGTTTGTAGCGCAACAAGCATGTATGATGCGTGATTTGCAGTTGTTATCAAGCAAACTGACCTGTGATAAGACGCCTGTAACCAACGCCAAACTGGGCCAATGCCGTATTCGAATTTGATCGCAGTTACGTTACTCTTTAGGTCTAAGTTGGAAAGACTTCGAGCATCTATGAAATCCACACCAAAACTTAAATATTGCTTTACAGTAGTGGTGACGATTCCACCAGCGTCAACTAAACCCGTTTAACGAAACGGCTATTTTGTACAGCTATTTTCTTCAATTAAAGTTCGTTTTCAACCGAATTTACAGGGTTGATCTGTAAGGAATTGATTGATCTGATGCCTATATCGCCATTCGCTAAAAGAGCTCTCCGTAATTGTTGCGTCAGGTAAAAATTGAATTATCGTCGTAATAATTTTAGTCATAAAATAAGTTTATACATAATCAATGTTCACGTGCAAGAGTATAAATTAACATTCCATCCACTTATTCAATCAAAAATAGCATCATTAAGCAGTTAACGAACGATAAACAAATCAAGTTGATTACTTGCATAAACGGCTATGATTTTATTGCATATTTGAACACTTGTATCTTAACTGCTATCAAAATCTGTCCGTACATACATTTATCTTTTGAAGAGTATTCGTTTCTTGACTCACATCCCAATTTTATCATTTTTCAATTTTTGTCTGGTAGTGTATATGACTCAATGTCCGCTAATAACTTAAGACCGCTTTGACAGATATTAACGTAATTTAGTGTATTTTTGGGAAATGCATTTGCAAATATAAAACGATACATATATTACATCTCATTATAAACATTAAACCACATCTAAAATTCAACCCATAAGATGATATGCACTTTGTATTTTTCCTTAGTACGAGAAAAATATTACTTTTTTTTATTGATATAAGAGTAGCAAACGGGCATGCAATTCACCTGGTGTTAAGCGGTCTTTGTAGACCATGACAATTGTAACCAATCTCGAATTGGACTATTGTCCATTTCGAGATCGGTCACAGCTGACTTGCTACTCCCGTGGACTAAGTTAGTCGCCTCATATATCCAAAGCGTGCCGGCACCAACACCATTCAAACTGAAAAGCAACTTGCAAGAGTTGCTTCACAGCCTAATTAGGTGTGGTGGTGGACGGTCGAATCTAGATAGGTTCTACCACCACTAATATATAACATATTTAGGTACACGGACGAGGCTGTGGGCTGCATCTAGTAACTGCATAAATATTTAAGTACCCGTACATTGTATTTTACTACATGTAACTGCTTCTCGAGCCAATAGGTCTAGTAACGATACCCGATTGCCTATCATTAAATTTATATAATAAGACTCACCTCGAATCACTAGAATGTAACGGCCATTGTATACCGAATAGCTTCAGTTTCGCAGGAGGTCGACGTTTCTGTTCCGTACGAGTACTATCCTCTACCGGTGGCGTATGATGACGTCCGCCTGATGATGCCCTGGTGCCGCTGCGGCGCCTTCGACGACGCCTTCTTTCGACCAATATAAAGTTGTCGCCGTTTTTGATAATATAAGACGAACGAAGCGTCGATTTCTCCTCCCCCTGCCTCTGCTTTATCAAATCAGCTGTTCTTAGCGTGTGGATGTTCTGATACTCGGCCTCCGGCGGGGCCGATGACGTCACTTCCCTGCTAGTCCCGCTTCCATCCCTTTTCTTTCGGGAGGAGTGGAGACCGACTCGACGCCAAACCTTTTCCATGAATCCGTATTTGCTGTCATCCCATTATATTGTGCGTGCCGCAGCAACCTTACTCGACACAAAGCGAATGTCTGTCACTCTCACAGCATCCGCAGTAATTTATGCGCACAAAGAAAATTACGAAAGTAAATTTATTTTTTGTGCCTTTTAAACCAAATATAGAGAAAACCAGTCAATCAAAATATTCATAATACTGCGTTAAGTCACACAAGGAAGAAAGCACTCACTGTCATTGTTCACTGTAAATCGTCAGGTTAAATTCAGTCGGGATCACTGCGGATGGATGAACGGCTTGTCCGATGTTGTGATTGGGAAAAATCAGGGCGTTTATCATTAATCCCATTTATTAAGACGTACTAGGTTAGTGGAATGAGGGGAGAGAATAACTTGTTTTTTTGACATCACATTTGCTAAGGTCCCGGCCCTTATAGACAGGGTGCGGGTGCCCGGGTTACGCATGCGCAAACCCCCTCGCTTTAGCCCTCGTCCGTACAAGTTTCAAAATGGCGGACCTTCGACCCCCTTCCCTTTATTGAATATCTAATTTTATCCGTGCATTCATAGTCGGATATTTTAAGCTTGCTGCACTCACGATGACTTGCCCTTAAAAAGCTCTAATGCGTTTCATAGACCTTTATAATCAATAAAACGTATCTTTTCTTTGCAGAAAGATTGATTACCGAACATCTCGCGAAATATGTTATTCGCAACAAGTCGATAGACCATGATAGTGTCTTACTAAACATGGTATCATAATGTTAAATATTATTCAATCAGAAGTTGGAAAAAGTTAGTAAGTAAGAGTCGACATGATTTATTATCTCATTCTCTTTTCTTTTTAAGTTTAACGCGGCAAGCAGTTTGTGTTTTAACGTAAAAAAGATTCATAACAGTTATGTAAATTTATGAATTGCAATGTTTTTCCCAAGCGTTCATTACGCGAGTCTAACGAGTGGATCTGTCGCCGAAAAATATTAATTAGAGAGAATGTTTCCTCCGAATTCCGACGTGCATACAGAATGCACTCAGCGACAAGTGGCGGTGCGGCGCAGCTCACGTGACCCAGCCGACGGAGAAGATACGTGATATGTTTATTCATTACACGCTCTGCTTTTTACGCGGATTTGACTCTACAAAACAAGTTACTTTACTAAAAAAAAAAGATTTCACTTTTATGTAAGACATTTATTTACCATTCTCATTATTAGCTTGCGAAGCTTAGACGGGGTCAGTACCCTACAATACCCAATGTTATGAAGTAACTTTTGGGAGTAGTGTTTCAATTAAAAGGGTGTAAGCGAGGCACGTTTAATGTATGAGCTGACCAACTTCCTCCTCTGGAGGAGGCAACGCAGCTGTGACCACGTTAAACAAGACTGGTCCAATTTGAGGTTGGTTGCAGGTGTCATTGTCTGTGGTGGTCACTTAACACCAGGTCAACTGCATGCGCGTTTCGTACTCTTATACCGATAAACAAGTATATTTAAGATTTTTATTTTAAGAATTTAAAAACATATTTGAGAAGTACAAATATAATGTTATCGTATTAAATTCTGCACAGATTTAGAATTTAATTTAGTAAAGCCAATTAATTGTAGTCATTGGCTCATTTTGGCTAATAGTCTTAGAACCAATTCAGGCTGTATCGAATTAGTACCACTACGACACTTTTCTCCGCTGACAAAGTAACTCTTATGAGATGTGTCCATACTAGTACCAATAACATATATACGACGACCAACTTAGTCTTAAGAAGAAAAATTGTGGCCGATGTTGCGCAGGACAATGATACAATTTGAAGTTGGTTGTGATTAACATGCTTTACATCATCACATAAGACCATATGAATACGCCCTTTTTCTAATTTTCTAGCCAAAAAAATCCTACATTTTTATAAATGTGCATTTTTCAAAATGTGTCAAAATAACCTGGACCTACGCAGTCTTGAAGTTATGATGTTTACATTATCTGTTATATCATGGTATGGTAAGTGAAAATTGTCAGTGATGTAAAAACTACAGGATTAGAGGTTGAGGCTTTTCTAAATGTCGATAATTTGTTTTTAGATAATAAAAAAATAAATTTCAAAATTGGGGTTTAAATAATATATGTATTATTATTATGATCTCCATACTTCGTATAGTGGTTTGCAAGTAAAAAATTATTTTAATTTAATTTTTTTAAGTTTTTAAATTTTTATCGACATCGCCTTTTAAACAATTTACAATCGAAGCCATAACAGTTTAAGTTACAGACGTAGTTTTAAATTAATTATGTTTGTTAAAGATTGTAAATAATCTCTATCAATCCCCCCAAATTGAAACGATAAATCCAGTGACGAATTAAATAAATACAACTGCTATGTATGTTTATAAAACATATATCTTTGTTTTATTTAATACCAAGTGTTTATTGAAGATTAATAGACGTTAAAAATGTATTGTTTAAAATTTTCTAACAATATATTATGTTATTATATCGCATAACTAAATGTTGATGTACACGCAAAATATATTACACTTACGCACAATGCTGCAATATAGTATCCGAATATATTTGTAAGGTTTTTTTTTCTATTCAATAATTGTTTGAGGATATTTGTGTGTTTAGTATAAATATATTATTGATCTAAGACTAGGAAACGGGCATACAGTTCACCTGGTGTCAAGTGATCATTGCAGCCCGTGACAACTGTAACCAACCTCGAATTGGACTATTTAAGCATAAAAATATTGGATGCAACTAATAATTTTACTTGAAATATTGAGTCTAATAAGTTTTTTGACTTAGACCTCCCTTTTTATCAAGTTATTTATTTTCAGGTCCAGAAAAAAGTTTTTTTGTCTAACAAAAAATATAATGAAATTACTATATCCATACAAAAAACAAAAGAATGTTTTATTTTATTACTACAACTTTGATTTTCTTGACAAAGCTGTACAACATAGTTGCTTTTGATATAGCCGATCCCAATTTTATAGGCTTCATTGGATTTAAACAATATTTACAGAAATAAAAATATTAATAGATGATTAAATAAAAAGTTAAAATACACAAACACATGACAGTTTTGTATTTATACCATACATTAAACATTTACATACTTTATTTTTCTGATTCAATCTATCACAAATTTGTTCTCAAATTGTACTTTTTATTAAATACATTTGTGTAGACATAAAAGTTAATTTAACAAAGTAGCTATGCTTAAATAAATAAAGAATAAATGAAAACATTGTAAGAGAACTCAAAAAATATTTGTAAAAATTATGACTTAAATACAATAATTCGAAAAAACTATTTGAATATAAAAATAACAGCAAATAATTTTGTAGCATGAAATTTAAGTGGACAAATTCACTTTATGGGCGCATTTTTCATAGAATTTGTTTTAACTGGATTCCCATTAATTTTACTAATTAATTTATTCCCTTGCCATACTGCAATCAAGTCATCATTAGTTTTCATATCAGATTGCAATTTCTCCCAAACTTTCTTCTTGGGGTTTAGTACATCATCAGGTTCTCCTGTTTCATAACCCTCAACAACAATTCTATCACCAGGATTGCTGTCCTTTGGTGTCAATAATGGCTCAACTTGCTTTGGCTCTTCTACAGATGCACATAAAACCATACCTTTAGACTCCACACCTCGCATCTTGGCTGGTTTTAGATTACATAGAACAAGTACATCTCTGTTCTGCATTTCCTCTATAGGGACAAAGTTTACCAATCCAGAAACAACAATTCTTGGTTCCTCCTCTCCTATGTCAATTTTCTCTACATACAGGGCATCAGCATCTGGGTGTCTCGAAACTTCAACTATACGACCTACCCTTATATCTAACTTGCTAGGAGTTATTTCATCAGCTGTATTATTACCTTTTACCTTTGCTGGTGGAGGGTAAGCTTTTTTTGTTAACTCTTGTAATTTAGGATTCTTAAATATTTCCTGAATTGGGGCTAAGAGCTTATTAATACATTGCTCAACAGAAGCTTTAAGGTCTCCAGGATGTACTTCCAGTTTTTCAAAAGCTGTTTCTAAATCATTAAATTTAGTATATTCTACATCACCACCATGTTCTGCAGCCCTACATACTTTAAAAGTGTCACCATCTTTCATCAAAGGGAATATAACATGCTTGGTAAAGGAAAGTACTCCATTGTCATTTATGTTGCCAGGTTCACAAAAAGCTTTTTTAAGCTTTTTCTTTACATTGGATGGGTTATCAAGCAAATCAATTTTACTTTCTTCCTCTGATGAAGACATTTTTACACCAGTTAGTCCAGGGACCATGGGATTCATAAGGTGCACTCTTTTAGCATAACCAAGCTGAGGTAAATACTTTTCAGCAAATGTGAATATTTTCCTTTGATCTACACCACCAAATTGGGCATCTACTTTTAAATATTCCTCATCTAAGGCTTGCAGGCCAGGATACAGTAGGCCACTAAGAAGAGGGTTGTCAACTTGCTTTACAACCTCTGCACCAGCCTTTTTGGCATCATGATCCGTTATAACAGATGACATACGGTAGACATCTAATGTATAGTCTTTACCAAGTTGGTACTCAGTTCCTCTTACAAACTTCAATTTATCTAATGACACATCAATAGAACTAAGCATAGCTTTGATTGCAGCTTCATAATATTGTGTCCGGAGAGCTAATAATTCCCAGGGTGCTTTCATATTGTCTAAGTATGCATGCAAATCGGCAAACAAAATAGTAACCTCGCATCCTGCTTTTAGGAAATCAGCAATTTTTGACATTGGAACAAAATAAGCTACATGAGGGCGCCCAGTTGTGGCCGTACCCCAATAAATTTTAAGATCTCTTTGCTTCAGAATTTCAACCAATCTATCTTCTCCTAGAACCTCTTGCAAATTGCGGGTAATTAAATGCTTCTTTTCTTCAGCACTAGCCATCTTCATGTGTGCTCCAACTTCTGTAATATATCAGTATTTTTTATTAGATTTTTGACCTTAAGAACCTGATGGAGCTAGCTTGAATACAAGCTTACCTAAATAATATTCACGAAGAACAAAATCACCGCTAAACTAACTTTGTTAAGGTTACCGTGTATTACTTTCCTGACACGTAAGAAAAAGTCCAAATGACTGATGAAATAATTGGTCTACATCTGCAATGCAATCTGACACCTAAGCATAACCTCATGTATCAAAATCAAAATTTAATCCTTAGGTCACTGTCAATTGTCAAATGATTTTCTTTTACAAAAAATATCTTCGGCTTTTGAAAACTTTTCCAATGCCCCAATGTTAAGCTTATAAAAAAAACTTAAATTTACTCATGAATTGTATGAAAACTTTACAGATACATAACGTATATTTGTATATCTGCAGTCAATTTCCTAGACCATAATTATAGTCACATGAAACAAAGATTTAAATACACTTCATAAAGGAAAAACCGTATTAAATTTAGGATGTATGTTTATAAATCTTTCTACAAAATAATAAAGCTGTGAATATTGTTGCAAGGAATTATTATTGCCACAATTATTTCTACTGTGATCATTTTAGGCTATAACCATTTAGATACTTTTGGATTTTGATGATAAGACAAATAAGAACAGACGAATTCAATAATATCCCTCAGAAATGGCAACGTATAAACGTTATTCGTCTTCATCTTGTTATTTAATTTCTTGTTAAAAATATTCATGATTTTTTAAATGGCCTTAAATATAAATGTTAATCTCAAGTCACACTTCTACTTTGATATCAATTCTTTTACCATATACAGTAAAAACTGCTTATTTAAAAATAAAGTTGGTTGATATATGAAGTACGTACTTAATTAAAGATATTATTGATAGATAACAAAATTAGTCAAAAAGAAAATACATACTACTGTCCATTACGTTCATCTTCTTTGAGGTTTAAAAAATATTTGTTTTGAGACAATAGTGGTGTGGAAAACAGTTTATTAGTGAGAAATAGTATTGTTGTATTATAAAAACAAATAAAAATTAATTTTCTGATGATAATTACACATTGTAAAATTAGATGGATTATTTAAAATTGGCGCTACTATCGCAGTGAATGCTCGAGTTTCCTGTCAAAAGCGCCATTGCGCATGACAGTCAGTGCGGCCTTGCAGACTGAAGAGCGCTGCCAACAAAGGCCGAGTCGATGGGGTTACAAAAAATTGTTAATTTGGACGTCTAAAACCCTTTTGTTGTTGTAATTTTAATTTTAAATAGGTTGTGAATCTGTGATTACGTTAAGAAATGTGTGAATGATATGAATCGTGACGGCTAGCAAAGGAGTCAGCTGGTCTACAGTGCGAATAGTGAATAAGAAATGGCGGCCTTGCCAGCAGGTGTTCAGTATGCGTTATCATCGGAGTCTAGTAATAAAGAAGCCAAGGAACTAGTGTTTGTGAAATTAACGGATTCAGCACTAAAAGCTATAGAAGACTTCATTAGAAATAATAGGGTAAGTTCAATCGCCATATTGTTAACACCAAAACAGGCCAACAATGTCAGAGGCGCCATACTTATATTACAAGTAATCAAAATGAAACTGCGAATTTGTATTGTTTTTGCAAATACTTAATATTTTATTGACGTTATAATCAAGACTTGGACTAGTCACAGTTGTAGGCCCCTCGGCAGAAATGTTCTCTACAATGTCACGCCACGTCGACATGTAACAATTTTGCTGTTATTTTCATAGATTTACATTTCATATGGCTATAATTAGAGAATACTGATCTTATTGTAGCGGAATTAGGTGTTTACCGAGGAGCTGTGATAATTCTTGAACGTCAATTCGCTATCTATCGGTGGTTCGCCAGTAATAGTAACAGCACGTAAGATAAAAACAAATCGTTCAGGTGTTTACGTATATGGCTACACAGTACGTAGGTATTCGTTACACTATGATACAAATTAAATTTGATTCAGTAGAATTTATTCAGCTTACCAAGTTTAAATTCGAAGATGAAAATTTTAAAAAATCTGAGTGCTTAGATCATGGTCTTGTAATGTTTACAATATTCTTATAATTACACTTATTCAGATAAGCTGGTGTTATACTTACAAAAGTATACATATCATACTAACATAAAATATACATACCAAATGATCTACATTATATAAATTAATTAAACATTATTTGTTGTTAAAATTTCACCATCTAAGTTAATTAACACTAAAAAAAGAAAAGAATTGATTTTTTTTAACATAAATGTATAGTACCATTATTTTAGTAGTGGAACTTACCTAGCTTTACCCCTGAGAAAATGTCATACCAATAATAGGTACAGCATAAATTTTTGAAAAGTTTACATTAAAAAATAGAGACAGATATGCACAGAACTCATGAAGTTATAAAATAAGTTTAAATTTATTTGCATTTTTCATGTATTACATTGGTCATTTTTACTACTAATAAACTAATAATTTGACATCATTAACAATCTATAATTCATAATTAAAACTATTTCACAAATTCATAACCAATTTATATTTTACAAAACCATATTGTTTTAGTTTTGTTACATAATATTGCATTATGTAAAAATATAAAAACTACAGATTACAGCAATTTGCCTTTAACTGTTACAATTAACTTTTTGTACATAACTTTCTATATAATGTTTTTTAGTTATGTCTAAATTGGGATTAACTAAAAATGGTTTTACAAATAGTTAAACTGTTCCATCTTTAGTTTGCAATTACATTTAGTTGTTGCAAAAGTTATTAAGCTTACTAATGTTACACAAGCTTAACAATATTACACAACAATTTTAAATTGTGTAATATTAGTCATAAAGAAAAGCTATCAAAACCATAATAATCAATGTTAAAAGCTTATAAGTGATCAATAAAAGTTAAATTACAAAGATTCTTATAATATTAACATTATTTGTGAATGTACGTTTTTTTTTCTTTTCACTGCGTAATAAATTAAAGCTAGGTAATACTTTACCAAATGTATTAACATTATATTATATATACATTAGTATAAATACAGATAAATAAATAGATATTCTTTAATTTGTTTGACAAATATAAAATTTTTAGCTACCCATATGGGAAATAGAAGAAATTATTACAAGTGAAATTTAAAAAATATCTGGCAATCAAAGTAATGTAGAAGGCTCATTTTTTGCACTGTATTTCTTTAATAGTAAGTATTTCTACTACTTAAACTGAAACTTTTTTGAACAGTATTGATATTATAAGGTACCCAATCTTCAACGGGACAATTTTTACGTTTGGGCAGGAACAAACAGTGTTTTAACCTTAGATGCACTTAAATTTTAGTTTGCTACTTTCTTCCAAAAAAGTAAATGAATATTTTGTTTTTAGCATACCACTTTTCTGTTATAAATAAAATAGTGTATGAATATTATGTTTCTTTTTTTATGCTATGACTTTGCGACTTATTTCAGTAAAAGTAATTTACAAAAACGGAATTTTCATTTCTTTTTAAATACAAACAAGTATAGGATACTTAATAATATAATTTCAGTAATAATAATACAGCTGTATGTGTGAATATCAATTGTTAATATATCTATTAATTTTATGATGGACCTTATTAAAGTTATTCACTACATGTGCATTTGCTTAGTTATACCATGTCATGCATTATTGAATGAAACCATGATAAGCTCTAAACATATGGATAAAATTTTAATAAATGTATATAATATCAACAAAAAAATCCATCCTTAAAGCTAGTTATGTTATCTTTTTCTTGTTTTAAAAGTATGGAATGAGTATTTTATTTACCTGTTGTTAAAATATAATTACAGCTGGAACAAACCTTAAAAATTAATTACCATTGTGTTTGGGGTTACTCAAAGTTCTGTTCCAATTTTTGAGGTCATCTCATTAAACCTGTGCAACTTGGCACCTAAAACTTTCACATACAACTAATCTGGATAAGTTCTAATCAACATAGGTTGTAGCACATATGAAGTAACTGTTTTATTAATAGTGGTTCATTTGTAGTTTGATGTTTTGCCATTTTCTTGCAAGTTAATTTCCTGTTATTGTTTTTGTAAAATGGATATACATTTCATCTTTCATTAATGGTAAAATTTATAGTTCCTTGTTTGTTACTAATATGAACGAGTTCCATTGTGGTATCAGACCTTCATCGACCTCACACAATTAATTTGCGAAAATAAGGAAGCCATAAAACTTATCAAGGACAGTATTAAATTTTCTACTCATTTTTTTTGTGAAGCAACTCTTGCCAGTTGTATTTCAGTTTGAAGGG
>DWHE01000273.1:0-11349 GCA_018247495.1 Satarupa nymphalis | reverse complement strand
AAATTAACAAAAAAAAAAAGATAATCAATTAAATAAATTAAGCCCAGAACTCCCGCAATTGACAGCTCACGTCACGCACAGTTCACGTGTCGACAAACCGTTCGCTTTATTTGTTCCTGCACCTAATAATGAAACTAAAAATGTCATATATCGCAAGGTGCTTCACTAAATAAAATCAATGCAGCAAAATACATAGCAGCAATGAAGCAAATATGTTGCCGACACGCCATTAAAATTTGAGATTTTTGTATTTTAATTTTTTCTTTAAGTATATCATCCCAATATCATAATAAACTATTGAACTTAATAAAATTTTGCTATTCATTTTATTACGTTAATAACATCAGTTTAGCTAACATTGACTATTAGGCGGTTCGAGATTCGCCGGGTCAGCGAGTATTGGATTTTTTTTGAATTTTTGAAATTACACAATTAAACGCGGTTATATGGAAGGACTTATTTTAAGTTCAAGAAGTAAAATAATAGAAAATATCTTCAGTCATCATGCATGGTCGTAACGAATATATTCAAATTTGGACATAACGTCTGTCGGGACAACTAGTATTCTATTAACTGAATTCATATCAGAATCCGATTTTTATGCAGTTCACGCAACGTAGCATAGTTGAGTATGTTATGTAACAATAACACGAATAATATCACTACATTCACCACGGGAGCGAGACTAATAGTAAAAGAGGGCGGCTATATTCAATATAACTCCTAGTAAATTCATATTATTCAAAAAATAATCACTATATTACATTTCAGTTTTCAACCTTCCTCTATTACGTCGCTGCCCGTTCGTAACGACCGCTTAAAATACTTCTTATATCGCCTATCACAATAACAATACGAATATCAAACGAACATAGAATTGTGCACCGGATAATATGAGTTTTCAATATTAGTATTGTACGTGAACTCGGCGGCGATGATCCGCAGAATGTGCTCGTAGAAGCCCTCGCTGGTGTACCGGAGGCGGTACAGCGAGGTGTCGAGGTAGCGCTGCACGATGATGGAGCACGGGCCCACCGTCGAGCTCGAGCAGAGGTCGCGTGACGCTGAGCAGAGCGAGATCGCCTGCTTCCAGATTTGGGAACTTACTGAAAACGAAAGTGTTCTATTATTTTTATGTCACCATATAAACCTGATCAGAAGCACATGTAACCTTCAAACTGATACATTTCGAAAGAGAAGAAAGGAAGGTATGGATGTAATGTATGAAGGGCATGGGCACTGGCAAGCAGCAAACAGACAGTATATATATATGAGGTGACTGATTCATACCTGGAGTTGTCATAAACTTTGGACATTACTTAAATAACTTAGGTTCCACCATAAATGCATTAAAAAAAAAAGAAATTAAATTATTAGTTTACAATTAGATTTTTGCATTTATATTAAATATTGGCCTTGTTTTTTTAAATTGATATGTTGTAAGTAAAAATGTTACAAGTTTTTTAAATGTGAAATTCGGTAAATGTCTTGTTAAAACTAGTTTCTTGAACATATTAAATAACAAACAAAAATATTTATTTAAAAAGATGATAATGACCTTGTCCATCCATATGCAATCAATGATCTCCGTTTATTTATGTTTAGTTATAAAAAATCGTTTTACTTACAGAAATGCTGCATATCAACATCACAGTACTGCTGCAGTTGCTGCAGTGACGATGTGCCGTCCAGTGCTGGCACATTGGTCCCCATCAGCAAGGTGGAATTAGGCTCGATAAGGGTAGTCGTGGCCTCTACAACTTTAGTCTTGATGAGAAGAGTCTCTCCACCAAATCCTTGCCCTTTTCCATCTTCGCTAATCACATGTAATCTGTAGTCAGTTGGTATGTGCTGTAACAATTTTTTTTAAATGTATCTTAGTGTTAGGGTCATTTCTAACACCTTACTATTTGTTAGTAATAGTATCACTAACACTTGCATTAATAAATCATTTGAAGATCATTTTACAATTAAATAAAATATATTATACAATAAAATAAAATAATACTACATATACTAACTATATATACTAACTTTGGTATCTGCTAACATCAAAATTCTGTGTACATGGGGCTGGTCTGTGGTATCTGGTGATTGCCTATTCAGACAGTCCGGATACATCTCTGCTAGCACCACTGCATCCTCTCCCCCTAGCTTATCCCTCCTCAGCTCCCTTATCGCCAGCTCATCGAGCCTATCGAATATGGAATTGGCTATTTTCGGTTTTACATCTGTAATGCAGGCGAAAAAGAATAATGACAATTTTTAAGGTTAAAAAAGTAAGTATTTGCTTAATCGTTAGGTCGCTAGAAAAAGAATATACGGAAGTATATGAAATTTTATTGTTATCCTGTTAATAACACATCTTCATAGTTCCACAAAACCATCGGGCCAAATTTTGTGGTCCAATTGTTTTTAATTTCTATTGCATGATAAAATCTTTATTGATTCAAGAAATATACTTAATTTGCCACAATATATAAATGTCTTTACATTACATTAATTATTAAAAAAGTTTATAGAAAGTATTATTACTTACCTCATTCCATACCACACTGTAAGTTGGCATGGAAAACATTCAAATAAAATTAATCAAAGGTTTATTTAATGAGTCAAAATAATATTTCGCAAACTAAAGAATGGGACCTAATTATGAGGCAACGAAATTGGTCCTCGGGTCAGTCAAAGAAATTTTTACCAACGTCAAACGGGAAAATAAACAGTTTCACAGACCAATTTAAGGATAACGATGGTTGTCACTAATTGCAGAAATCACTCAACACAAAAAAGGTGAATTGCATGTGCAATTGTTACAAAAAATAAATATTTCCCACTGGAAAAAATTCATATAATATCATAAAAAAATTATATAATGAAATTTCTCATAAAATAAAATGTCATGAAACATGAAAAAAAAAATTGTCTGGCCTATATGTATACCAGTAAATCAAAAAATATTACAATATAATTCTTGTTCTTCCTATGACATTCTATGAGGTCTTTTCAGCAGGGTTTAACATATAGTTTTTGTTTTCCAATACAACATGTTAGATCCGGAAAATCTTTATACAGGACACTTTTCCAAGCGGTTCAAATCAGAATACTACATGAATGGTGTTAAAAGAAGCTTTTTTTATTTAGGTGCTGTGATAAAAGCACCTCGAATTAAGTGATGACTGCTGACTGCAAGTCTAGACCATTTTTCTCTTCAAGATCAGTCACAGTTGTTTTGCTCCATCTGGAGACCGAATTAGTTGCCTTGTGTATCCTGTGTGCGGGCAACCATATCTTCAAACTCAATACTAAATACTTGCCAGCAGAAGTAGCTCTGTTGGTGATCGTACCTAGACAGATTCCACTAACATTTGGTATTGCACATATTTGTTATAGATTTTAACAACCACATTCAACTAGACAATTGGTCTAAATATTTGCTAGATTAATAGAATGTCACAAAAATTGGTCTTACTCAGTTATAGAATAATTAGTCAATTATCATAACAGACAAACAATGCTTATTTCCTAACCTACCAAAATGCTGTGCAGCAATATTTAAATCAGCATCCTCACACCAGGCTAGGATCAACTGCAGTGTCTGCAGGATGGAGCACTGCAGTCGGAAAAAGAAAGAACCACTTCGAATCGGCTGCCTCTTGCCACACCCTTCACACACCCATTGCATTCTGTAATCATGAAATGAAATGCAAATGTTACATTTTTCATGTCAATAAGTTAGCTCAATTAAATCTCTGTACAAATCAGAAGTGTTTATGGACACAATTATTTTTTAAATCAATAACTAAACAAGTATTGGTCCAATTTCCAACAAATAGAAACAAAAAATTACATTATTTAAATTGTGAACTAAAAGTCTCACAATCATAGACAACAACACAAAAATTTAACACCCTAGAAAAAATTTATTTTTATAACATAAATGTCTGCTCCCATCCAGTTTTGAACACTAGCTATATTTTAGTGGTGGAATCTATTCAGATTCAACGGGGTCAGTATCACTACCACTCGTTACTGCTGTGAAGCATCTCTTGCAGGTTGTTACAGTTTGAAGGATGTGGGTACTTTGGATAAATTAGGTGACCAACTTAGTCCTTATGAGTAGTAACATAGCCATGATTACTAAACACCTGGTAAATTGCAGGTATATCTGCTGCTATACCATAAAAATAGTATATTGAAAAAGACATTGAATAATACTAGTTTTGAGTTTAAAATAAAATTACCTGTCTATAACTCTCGCCTGTTTACATACGACATTGCAAAAAGGTAGGCCAGTAGGACATTTAATACTTGTAGCGATTAATCCAAATTCTTGTAACCTATGTATGATTTGACTCTCCAAGTTGTCCTTCCCATTTTTCAAAACTAATTCCTTATACAACTTCAAGTTCCTGCAATATTGACATTGGATATATAAGATAAATACTTTAACAATACACTGCTTTTACATTGATAATCAGTAAATATTTGAGAGAAATTAAATTTTTATGGTTTATGTAAGGATGAAGAAGTGATTTATAAGTATGTGAGATGTATGACAAAGGTTTAAGTTGAAAATACTACATTCCACGAAAAACTATAGTTACAACATAATTTTATTTAATTATATTTTTACCACCAGTATCTTTTTCTTTCTACCCCAGTAATTCATAAACTCTGTTTACGGCAAATATATGCTGCAAAACTCATTTAAAATTTCAATAACTTTGTGTGTTAAGGTTTGTATTAAATATTTAATGAAACATTAAAAAGAAATTAAATACATTAGCTAACTAAAGTATGTGGTTGTGATGATTGTTTGTCCAATATGGCCAAATTATAATTGCATACAAGTAAATGGTAGCGTATTATTAGGATTCATGTAGACTAGTGTAGATGGATATTTTGGATAGCAGTATTATATTGTTGAACATAAAAATAGAGCTTGTTATTTGGGTTTAAGGTTTAAAGACTTAGTTAAGAAACTAAGATGTATTTGGATGTAGGAGTAATGAACTCGTTCAATAATTTCATGTTCATCTTTGCACAAGAATCGAAAGTTTGTATGATGCGTGTCGTAGTTTATAAGGGTATGTGTTAAACATAGTACATTTTAACACCCGTAAGTAACACTCTTCCGCCAAATTAAATAGTAAAAATATTAATATACTTACCCAGGGCTTGGAGTAAAAGGTAAATATACCTCGTTTACAGCAAGTTTACCATGCGAATTAACTTCAATAGTAGTCGAATCTGGTTCCATTGTTTGTTTAAATTATGCGTGTAACCGTTTTAACTACAAGAAATATTACATTGTTTTCCAACACACCGCTAACGTTTTTCTATTGCTTATTAAATTTCTCATATTTCTGTTATTCTTTAATATTTTTCACTTTAAACAAACTTTCAACTTAATGAAATACTAACTACTGCAATAAAAATTGGAATTAGGATGTCAAATAATGGTTTTTTTTTGGTGGTTAATGGTATCGCACTCTTTCGTATTTAACCAATGTCAAGTTCCATTATGTCTTGTACACTATTATTACCGTTGTAGTCTTAATTAATCAATTTGATATCAAGTAGGTCTAAAAAAACCAGAATACTTTGCTTTTTAATCCATCAACACTAAAATTATTTCCAGCAAGTTAATTTAAGACAAATTTGACGACATTTCCAATCTTTTTTGCGTATAAAAAATAATAAAAATATTATAAGACTCTTCTTTACATTAACTACATGGTACTTGCCTTTATAATTTCCATTCGAATATGTTAAAATAATGAGAGGAATTATAACGTCAACTAATGCCTATGTCACTTCACTCAGTACTAGTCACTATAATCATGTGTCTTAGCTTGTGATGTTGTTAATTTCGGTTGTGTTATATTCATGGTGTTTTTGTTGTAAAATGATAATTTATGAATGAAACTCTATAATTTTTTTATGAGGCATTTCTTGTTTTCATCTATTGATTCATTTTCTCAAAGAAACCTGTAAAGGTAAGTCATTTTTTAATCATATTTTAAAAGATAAATTTTTTTCCTCGATTTATAATTAAATTTAAAGTAAAGGTTGGGACACATGCAGTTTAGTCTATGAGCAATTAAGCTCATTACTTTTACTTTTGTTATTGCAATAAGAATCATTTAAAGTCTAAGCTGCAACTGAACTAAAGGTGATAATGAATTTTAAAAAATTGGCACTTCGAAACAACGTTGTATTTAATAGTTATAATGCCACATCATTTTTTTTTAGCGAGACAGATAAATTCTGTGAATAGATATTAAAAGTTGTTTGGAGAATATAAGCTTAAAAAAAGGTTATTAATTTTCTTTATACTTCAGTTAACTTTTGGGGCTGAATTAAATTTATATACCAGAAAATTTCTATGCATTGTGGGAGGGGAATAAGAGATGACTGTAATATTTATGGGAGTTTTTCCGCAAATTAAGGTACCAAATTGTATTTATTGTAAACCATTGTACTGATTGTTATTTGCTGAATAAATAACATATATATAAATTTCACACTCTCTTGTGTATATTTATCTTTTTCTAGACATAACTAAATAGGAAAATAATTGTATTTTGTACAGATTTAGATAATTTCAAAAAAATTCTATGCCATTTTAGCAAAGCAATGTAATTTTTGTGCTTCCCTCAAATAAAGCAGTATGACATATATTCAACTAATCTGATTAAGTAGTATACTTATCATAAAGTTATTATTGTATTTAGTGACATCTGTTATTTTTTCCATTATGATTACATATTATCACAAAAATATATCCCTTAAGGGTTCATCAATGTCCTGTCGTAATTCATATAGCAAAACGATATTTTCGTTATACTGATGATATTTATTATTATTATAAAAGGTTTCAGTTTACTGGAAAAAAAACTATTTGTTCACATGGAATTCATGCTTGTACGAATTCAACTTATCTCTCCTAAAAAAATCAGTAACTGCAAGTATGAATATATACCAGAAAAACAAAGAATTTACTCATAGCCATTTTGGCCAGAGCCCTCCTAAGTACTTCACAGTGATCAAGTTTGTAAGTTTCACTGGTAAAGACTGCAGTGTTCATTTAACACTAGCTGAAAGATTGCTCACTCATTCATCATCATTCTCTTGCCCTGTTCCCTTCCCTGTTCATCTGGGATTGATGCAGTATGTTTTTTCTTCCATTCATCTCTGTCACACATTATCAAATCATTTACTCCCTTTTCATTCATTTCCTCCTTAACGCAATCCATCCATCTCTTATTTGGTCTTCCTCTTCCTCTCCATCCATCTACCTTCATTTTTAGCATCTTTCTCGTTACATGCCTTGCTCACTCATTCATACCAAGAAAAAATGTTATGCAAAACATCTTGCATCAATTTGAATTTATAATTCTCAGCATACTTGAATTATCCTATAAAATATAATTCCTAAGCTGCCCTTAAACCACATCAATGGAAATTAGAAATATGTACCTCCAAAAAAGTTATAATGTTATTAACAAATGTGTAATATTATAGTTTATATGACATTGTTAAAATACATGTTATTTTACATTAAATTGATTGTACCAACAGACAAACACCACTACTGATTGTCACAGAAAAGTTTTAAATCGTTAAACAGTTTGTAACATTTTACTTCCATGCATTTCATTACCATTGCAGATTGCAAAAACCTGTTCCATAATATAACCACACTGACCACTTGCCACCTATTCGATACAGGCAACACAGTCAGACTAACAGGAAGTCAGGCCATCAGTTAATAATGAGGATAATAAAAAAAGAGTTGCATGGAATTTACAGAACTGTAATTTGTTTTTATTTGGTAAAAAAGACTGAATGAAAATAAGCAATAGAAAATACTCAGGAGCACCAACCCAACTTTGACTGAAGAAGAATACTAAACTGCAATTATTACATGTGTTTAATATAAAATATAACACTGCAATATAAAATACCTTGTTTGATATGAATTATATGGAAATCAACATGTATGTGAAGCTGTCCAGTTTGTCCATTAGAATGATGAAAGCATCTGCAAGGACTTTTAATAGTATAATGGTAGAAAGAACTCGTATACATAGGGCTAGAATGAGCAATCTTAAGGAAATTGCATGCCAATATCCTAATTATTTAAATTACTTTAGTAGGGATAGAACCAATCCAGGTACGACCACGCCAGTACTACCATGACAACTATTTTTGCTGCGAAGAAAACCTCGCTAGTTGTTTTAGTTTTAAGGGTGTGGTGCGTCACAATTTCGAGATAAGGCCACCAACTTGACACAGTTACGACCGATCCTAAATTGGACAACGGTGAAATTTGAGGTCGGTCTCACTTGTAACAGGCTGCAGTGATCACAATAACAGATGAACTGTATGCGCGTGTGTGACTTAAACAATTAAAAAAAATATTAATAGCTCTGACAGTAGACAGTAAAAATGTGATTTAAGAAAGACGTGTCACGTACAATACAAGGAATACGTTACCTGTTAGCGCAAGATTTACCGCGCGCTTGCCGGTACACGGTGCAACACGATCAACAACAGATTTCCTTTCCTACGAAATTGATCATGCTCCACATATATTTTTGATGTCACAAGTTTTTTTGGGCCATTCGCTTTGATTAGTACAGACAAATTTAGAATCAGGAATGCGGAAGTAGTTATGAAAGAGGCTGGAAACTTTTAAGCTCGGCTTCAATTTTTTAGTAAAAACACAAGAACAGTTTGGTCTCTTGTTATGGCGTTTCAAATAAGCGTCATAAAAATAGATAAAACGAGGTCGAAATAGTATGTCCACTAAATTTTCACACGTCCATTGTTCTCGAATAAGGTATGATGTACTAAAACAGAACAGTTTGCGTAGGGGTATTGTGATTTATTACCTTAACAAGTACAATTTTTGCTTACTTTTTGCAGCTATCTTGCTTAAAATTTTCTCTTTATTGTCTCCGATCACAATTTCAGATTGTTCCATATTAGCAGGTAAATTCAAATCCCCAACACTACTTAACAGTTTGTCTAATTAGCTTTTCGTCCAATGCAGAAAATTATTCCGCTTTATGCTTTATGCTACATTTCCTGTTCGACATAGGAAGAGTTTTATTAATGTTTATCGTTGCGACCTTTCCTTGCGAACCTTTATTCGCGTCGCCGCGCCATTACATTTTGCTGTGTGTTAGCGCTTTTATGGCGTATTGTTGGAAAGCCTATTTATAGGTTCGTCGCTCTAGGCGGCACCATTTAACATTTCCTAGAGCTACCGGTTCTTATATAGGGCAAAGTTTATTACGTGCTTATTAAGATTTAGCCTTTTTGTGTTTTACTCCTTCTAAAATACATATTCAATTACCCTCATTGCGTTCCGTGTATGTTCCAAACGTTTGAATTTATTTAACGTATCATATTTGTGTGTATGAAAGTCCAACTAATCATGAATTCCATTTACCCGTTATGACTTTGTTTTTCCTACACTGCGTAAGCGTACGTTCGTGAACGAACAAATTGCTCTCAATTTTCAACATGTAGGTAGATAACTAAATGTAATCGTGACAATAATTGCAACAGCCTTGTTAAATTGCGGTTAAAGCTTACTAGATGTTTCCGAATTTGGAAACACCAAATGGTACCAATCACGTACACGCAAGTTGTGCCGTTTAGTGGCATAGATCCGATCGTTTCGGTCTTAGACTGATCGCATCACGAAACGAAACGCTATTTATCGGGTATTTATCGAGAGCGCGCTACGGCGATGTTTACGGCAGATAACTTTATTTTTGTAAACAGTGAGTTTGTTTAATGTATTAGCTAGGTACTGGAAATGATTCTTAACCGTTTTTAAAAATTTAATTAAAATATTCAAATTCAAATCTAATTTAATGTTTTTGTCAATGATTTGTCAATGTTAATGATCATCATCATGCTTCAAAAACTGTAATCGCTTATACCCAATCCCGTCCTACTTTTCATGCACAGTAGGAACACTGACAATAACAGTACAAAATTCAATAACAGCCCGATTAGTTCTTAATTTAACCTGTTTTATTGACAGACTTCCAAAAAAGGAGGAGGTATTCAATTCGTCTGTATGTTTTTTTTTTTATGTTTGTAAGTATCGACGTTGTGGTGAGAGCTTGTTTTCTCTTTTTATTTTTCTCGTCTCTTAACAAAACCGACTGCATTGTTCCTTATTGTGGCTCCTATACGCCACATATTGGTGTTGCTAAAGTGACTTGCGTAATGCATTGATACCCGTACCTAATCTGTTGTTACTTGGCTATGCTTGTATTTTAAAGAAAACTTACTTTCTTGCATATCCGATTGCCATAAGCGTCTCTAGTAAATTTCATGCTGTTATTTCTTGTGTCGGTCTACTGTGCCGTGTTCCTTTTTTTTATTATATAAAATTTTTACTTCTCAAGAAATTATCTTTTTTTTTATTTAGTTCTATCGTAATCTTGGTGTCTTATCAATGATATTAATGACACAACAAATTTATGCGACGTAGAAATGTGAACTTAAAGATTTCTCAAAGTAGTGTAATTTTGTAACAGCAATCCACTCGATATTATAAATAAAATTGCTAAAACCATTATATTAAATCAATTTTAAATTTGATAGAACCGAATGTTCATCCTAGATACCACTTTATACCTTCCACCATCGCATCTGTTTGTCGCGAAACTGATCTGGCTAAACAGAAAGAGCGTGGTTAGGAATCTGGCCAGACTATGAAAAATTATCGCTTTGAATCATATAATCAAATAATCGAGGTCCAGAAATCAAAGGAGTGACTGGTTTTGAATTAAAAAAAAATCTAAAATAAATAGACGAATTGATTTTGCGCGTCCATAATATGAACGTAGGAATGAGTTCGGCTTGACGTGTTCTCGGAGTCACTGTGTTCTCGGTTGTCGTTAAAGTGCAGGCACGTTCGGAACGCGGAGCTGGCTCGGTTTAAAATTAGCAGGGTCACCCTATCCAGCAATAAGCCCACTTCAGCGTTCCAGGAACATCGCGCATCACTTGCACACGACACACCGGACAATAGGAGACGGGCACGGAGCGATTGTGTCTAAATTCACTTATCGAATCGAGCGTACGGGACATCTATTGTGTCCGATTGGTTAACTAGGTCTTTCGCACATCAATAAAACGAACCCGTTCGAAGCGGATGACGCTCGCATAGAGATGACGTCGCCGTGAATGCTTTACGGTTCCTCTTTGAGTTGATGTTCTCTCGTTATTACTTATTGCGCTGTTCAATCGTGTTGTAATTCAGAAACGTGTTATGCACATGTCTATGGCGTTTCGCAGTACGATGATACATTTTGA
>DWHE01000272.1:0-11354 GCA_018247495.1 Satarupa nymphalis | reverse complement strand
GTTCACAATGGAGCCAGAGTAGCTGATTTGCTCGAATCCAAGAACCGAGTCACTCGTAAGTTCTAGAAATAAGAAAAGTAAACAGTGCTCAAATTGTGTTAATCATGTCGAAGCTTGTGTATATCAATGACATGTTTCTCGATGGAGGCTTACCGTCGATTAATGAAATGACTACTGTAGCTCGTGCTGTCACGTGGCCGGGTCTTGTGGCTTTAATAACAAATACGAGTTTCTGATTGTTTACTAATACTGGGGGCGGTATGGGACTCGTTTTAGTGAGTGCTACTGAGTTTTCAAATCTAGTTTCCAGTCCAAACCATATCGAGTTATCTGAAAATAATTAAACGTCTTTATTCCTCTCTCCGTATACGATTACAGTCATTTCACTACCGATTATTTTTTTTATTCTAACAAACCTCCTTCCAGGGCAAACACCACGCTTTCGTCGTATCCGTGAGATAAAGAGAACAACCGCTCGAAAGTGAGACCAGATTGTTCACTGTAATACCCTGTATAATACGTCTCGGCGAAGGATAGTTGCTCAACAATAGGCATATCGTATATCCGTTCGACTCCTAGCACTACAGTCGTAAAAGCTGACACCGCTTGTGGTGCTGACGCTCGCAGCTCCAGTATTATAATGCGATTGTTGGGTATGGAATCTTCTGGGATAGCCTCACGCAAAGTTATCTTGACTACTGGTCCATCTACAGTATGAGTGAAGTAGATTGCGAGATCTGAAAATTTATTGACTTGGTGATTGACAGTAAGCTACATTTTGATTAGTTGAACATGTTTTCCTACAATAAGTAATTAAACTTTTGTAACAAAATTTGTTTGATACCTTTACCAAAAAATAGCGTTACCTCCGAGAAGAGCAAACGAAACTTGTGGACTGAATCCTTCGTTCAAGACTATGTGTTCCAAGTTGAGGGTATTGTTCACAATGGAGCCAGAGTAGCTGATTTGCTCGAATCCAAGAACCGAGTCACTCGTAAGTTCTAGAAATAAGAAAATAAACAGTGCTCAAATTGTGTTAATCATGTCGAAACTTGTGTATATCAATGACATGTTTCTCGATGGAGGCTTACCGTCGATTATAAAAAACGGAAACGGACATAGTCCATAAAAAACGGAATTTAAAATGCGATGTATATGTATATATATATCCTGATTCTTGGCAATTTAGAATATAGGGTTAAGAAAATTACAAATTTCAAATATTGGTTGTTTCATTTACCTTCAGGTATCGAAATGATTATCGTTGCTTGAGCTTGTACACTTCCGGGTCTTGTAGCTATTACGATAAAAATTAATTTCCGATTATTTGATAAAATTGGCGGCGGTATTGATGTTCTTACAGTAAGGGTAACTGAATTATTAGATATTTTTGTCAGTTCGAACCATTCTGTGTTTTCTGAAAATGTTTAAATTATAATTATTTATTTTTGTTTTAATTACCAATTTTACAATAAGATATGGTATTTATTGAATGTATGTAGATGAACTCTGAACAGGGCTAGAAAATAAAGATTTAATTTTTAACTTTATGGGGTCACTTTGTTTCTACATTACATTTAATTTTAAAACTAACATTGTTTTAAAATTTTTTTTTAATAAAATTAGTAGTTCTCACCCCCATTAAGAATAAACTGAACTTGGTCGTCTAATTTATTCACTAAGGTTATTTGCTGATTAAAATTTAAAGCAGTTTCTTCTGAATATGATCCTTTATAGAAGGGTTTTTCGAATATCAGTACAGGTTCGATTATATCTTCTGATGATTTAATTTGAAGTAATATTATTGCTTGAGTTCTAATATTTTCGATACGTGCTTCGATTGTTAAAATTAAAAAATTGTAGTTTTCGATTACTTGTGATGGTAACTCTGATGTCAATTTCAATGTTATATTTCCGTCTACATTTATTATCTGAAAAAAATCGAAATAATCTAAAAGAGACTTAAAAACTTTTAATTGAACAGTTTAATTGTTTTACAATTTGAAACACAATTCTCTTACCTCCAGTTAGACGGAATTCTACTTCTTCGGTATAACCTTCTTCCAAGGTAATGGTGTCGAAGTTCAAGACGCCTTCTTTTACAGCCCCCTTATAGTAGTTGTCAGAAAATTTAAGAGACCTGATGGTTGACATTTCTAAAAATGTTTGTCAATCATATTAATACCCACTCGTACTTTTCTTTTAAAACATTACCCATATTTCTAATTTCCATAATTATAAATTAATCTAAAATAAAATTATTTTTGGATTTCGTTCTTCTTTCGTTATTAGTTTAGTTTCATTTAATTGTATAAAGTAGTAACAGTGGCTTAATATTTCCCTATTTTTCTATTTTAGCTTATGAACTTTACATCCTTGAATTATTGAAGTTACTAGATAATTTATTGGAAATCGGGACTGAACGTCTAAAAAATACAACTAAAAAATTAAATATCAATCCCAATTTATTCTGTACTCTTGGCCTGACGTGCAATCGATTGTTATCTTCGACTTTGTTTGCCCTTTCATTTTTTATTTTATTCTAATTATAAAATAAAGATATGTGCCAATATCAGTTGTATTGAGCGGATGTACAAACAACCTAGAGAGTTGTGGGATTGGATTCAGTGATACATGAAACAAATTATCACACGAAAGCCAAATAATTATATGAACATGTTTTTACTGTAAGTTAGATCATTTTTCACACCTGTGAGATATACCATGATTGCAGAGTGTCCTGGTAAGCTTTGCGGCTTGGTAGCCACGATTGAGAAAGTGAGATGGCTTCGATTGGTAATTTGGGGCAATCCTTGACCAGCTAACGATAACACAACATTATTTGGAATCTCTTCTTTTAATGTAAACCATTGTGAATCATCTAAAAATAATTTGTTTTTAAAAATGAGAAGAAAAGAAGAAGAAAAGAAAATTAGTTTCACAGAAAAATAATATTTTAACATATTTCACAACACTTACTTCCTTCAAGCAAGAAAGTAACAGACTCATCAAATCCTTGTATTAGACGTATTGTGTGGTTAAACGTCAAGGCATTTTCGTTTGTGTATTCTCCCATATAGTAAGCTCTTTCAAAAACTGGTGTAACCGTGTAGGTTTCTATATCATTTTTTACTTTCAAAATAACAGTAGTATGTCCGCTTATGGTATCTGGTTTAAATGCTTCTATGTTAAGAATAATAATCGTAGATTCTGTAATATTGTCATCTAGGTAATCTGTTAGTTCAAGGGTTATTTGGTTGTTATTTTTTAAGATATTGAAGTAAACAGCATAATCTGTAAGTAAAAATTAATTATTTAATTTTATTTAGTCTTAATATTTAAAATTACGGTTATATTACCCAAAATATAGAATTTAAATTACATAGTTGTAGAGGTTTTTAGAAATTGGCACAAATAGTTTTACTTAAAACTAAACACGCCACTTCATAGCAAATTGGCTAATTTTCGTAGTATGTTAGCTGCCCAAACGCCAAAGACTAATAACAACGAATGTTATTCTGCCGACTGTCCAATTAACCTCCAAACATGGAAATACTCATGCTATAATACTACTGGTACCAGATCTAATTGCTAAATTCTTCCAATCGCTTACGATTTATATTTATCCAACCTTGGACTAATATCAGGTATTTTTCAGAATTTTGTTTTAAGAAAGAAAGTTTATTCAATAAAAGTAACTGATGCTAGCAAATGTTTTATACCAACTACATTTTCTTCGTATCGGTAAATATTTTATTTGCATTCAAATATTGGTCGTTTCGTGTCCTCAGTACATAAAAATAATATACAAATCTTGCCCCGGACATAAAGAAACGGTAGATATGATATACAAATCCTTCGTTTACCTCCAGTAATTTTAAATTGCACTGTCTCTACATCCGTGTTAAGAGACATTGTTGAAATTTGTAGACTTCCATTATCAATCTGTCCAACGTAATGTTTTTCTTCAAATTGCAAAATAATTTGTTCCGATTGATCTGAATTAAGATGTAAGAAATATATTTTAATAATTTTAAATAATATTAAAAGTACTTTTATTTATCAAGAACATTTCACCGTTTATACGAAGTTTACCACTATGAAACTACACGTAGGTTCGAATAAATTAAGGAAACTATATTATTTATTTCTTATACAATATGTAGGTGTAAGTGAAAATTTCGGTAAAGTTGCAAATTTATATAAAGGCTTCAAAAGCTGAAATATCTACCGTTTGGTAACGCTATTGATATTACTGCTCTTCCGCCATCGGTTCCTGGTTTGTGTGCGACGATTGTAAATAGTAATTGATGGTTTAATTCTACAACTTCCAGTGGTATTTCGTCATTCAAATTTTGAATTATCAAAACGGAATTGCCATTTTCTTGCAGTGAGAACCATTTTGCCGAGTCTAAATTATTTAATAAAAAGAAAACGTGTTTATTAGAAATATTAATTAATTTAAGTCGTACAATATTTATTAATTAGCAAAAAGCTTTACCTCCTTCTAAACTAAATATAATTGTATCATCAAAACCAGATGTTAAACGTATCTCCTGAAGAAATTGCAATCCATCATCTTTTGTATAAGTTCCGCTATAAAATAACTTTTCAAACACTGGAATTTCAACTTCTGGTTTCACCACATCGATTACTAGGGACGCAGTAACCGATACAGCTCTTTCACGGCTTGCCTCAACTTGCAATATTATGAACTTATTATTTCTTAACTGTTCCAATGGTGCAGATTGCTTCATCGAAATAATGATGGCGTTATTTAAATTTGCAACTGTGAAATGCTCCGCGTAATCTGTTAAAACATAACGTACTACATTTTAAAATAATATCCATTGTAATAATAATTTGCAGACATATATTAAATTTTGTTATACTTTTTATGTGTTATTTATTGATCTGTATATATCGTCGTCTTTCTATTATAACTAATTCTCGGCTGTCAAAAAATATAAAAAAATAAGATACTAGTAGAATTACTTGCCTCCAGATAAAAAAAATCTTGTATTATTTCTAAATCCAGTTTCCAGAATAATGTTGTCTGATACTTTGAACGTGTCATCTTCATATATTCCTAAGTATGTATTTTTTGAGAATCTCATTATTGTTGGTTCAGTTAGCTCTAAAAATTTCACAATATTTAGAAGTATAGGAAGCTAAATGATATTGCTATAAGTTATTGTATATGAGTACATTTTGCGATTTAGGTAGTTCAAACCAGCATTATATACCTCCCATGATTTATATTATTAATCTTAATCGCAGCTGATTCAGTAGCGTCGGAAGTTACAATAATGTTGTTACAAAGGTTGCACAAAAATATTACCTCTTGGGAATTGAATATATACAATTGCAGAAGCGCCAACTGTTAAATCTTTTTCTGCTAAAACTTTGAACAGAAGTATCTTTTCGTCGAAAATTAACTCTTCAGGAATCTGAGATTTTAACAATATTTTGATACTATTTCCAATTTTATGCATTTCGAAAAACTGAGCATTATCTGAAATAAACAAAAATAATTTCTGTGAACACTAATAAAACTAATAGTTACAATATAAAAACAACGCTGGTGGAGGTGAATAGAATATTTTTGATTTAATTTTCGGACTCTATTTTTTTAATATGTAATTTATCAAAGTAACTACAAGATTGCGGTACTTCTTGATAATAATTGTAACAAGAGTTCCGCTTTTCAAAGCATTTTCTTGTGGATATGACTAATTAATATTAAAATATTTTTTAAATATTTCTTACCCCCGTCGAGACGAAATGATACAGTATTATCATATCCTTGAATTAAATGAACATTTTCTATGTCGATATTGTACGCATCTCTATAAATTCCTGTGTATATATTTTGGTTGAAAATAGGAGTCGCAGTGTCATTTTTTTTTATTTCTAATAGAATGGTGGTAAAAGTGTCAATTAAATTTAATCCAGAAGCACTCATTGTTAGTACGATAAAATTGTTTTGTAATATAAAGGCGTCAGGAAGTGGTGTATCATAATATATTGATATTGTATTGTCAGTGTTAGATAAAGAAAAGTGAGCTGCATGTTCTGAAAAAATAAACAATCAAATCTATTGATTTGGATCAGATCCAAAGGATTGCTACAACGTTCTTATCAGAGCCCAAAAGGTTAACAAGAAATAAATAACTAAACTTTAAGATTAACAATCATGGTTTGAGTTTTTTTAGAAGAAATGCGTAATTTAAAATACAGTTTGAAGCCAACTTAGAATACTTGCAAATAGAAGCAAGGTAAGTGCCCAACGCAACTGTGTTAAGGTGTTTTAGTTGACCACTTGACGTATAATGAACGAAATTATCAGAAGCTGAGATTTAGTGAACTTTGTAATATTAATTTTAAATAAATAATTTGTAACTTTTAAATTTAATAAGCAGCTAAGTGTACTCACCTCCAGAAAGGTTAAATTTCACATTTTCCGCGTACCCGATGCTCAACACGATAGGTTCGAGCACCAATTCGTTGTTTTGTAAATTACCGCTATACAAAGGTGCTTCGAAACTTAATTTCCTTGCTAAAATAAGTTACAGTAGGTAGGAAAAAGACGTAAAAAACCTATGGAGGATTATAAAAGGTGACGGAAATGAAATTTTGAGCTAAAAATATAAAAGCTGAAAAAGTAGCATCAAATACATTGGATAAAATATCAATTTGTAGATTTTAGTTTCTTCTACTTTGCCTATTTATACTTTCCCTTGAATTGTGGTTTTCGTTCGTTATATTAAATGACTTAAATCTAAATACGAGAATATCTTAAATAAGCTTACACAATACAAGAAATATACTTTTATTTGACAAAAATGTAGCATTCATTTAGTTGACCTACATTAGTACGTCGTGCTTATATCTATAAAAACACTTTCGATTTGTGAAAGGTCAAAACCGAGAAAATCTGTTCCATCTGAACACAGCAAAATATTTTTTAATATTGAAAAAACAATATTACAACATTTATAAAAATAACATAGCAGATTTAAAATAGAAAATGATAACAAAAGTCATTCCAAATAAAGAAGTATATCAAAACAGATTATTAAAAATTGCGTCATCATTTAAAGATTGGTTGGTAAAGGAAAAAAAGGGGACGAGATATCTTACTTACCCTTAGGCCTCTCTCAAGAGAGACCCTTAAATCACAATTTACGCTACTATAAAGAGAGGTCCTAAAAGTATCCAATAATGGGCCAAGTGGTTTATCATGATAATAGGTTAAATATATTGGAGCGTACCTTCTCCAAAACTACTTGGGGATTTTCTACTTAATAATATCCTATGATAGAGCTATAGCCGATGATTATTTAATTATTCATTGGCCATTTTATAAGAATTTATTATCCTAAGTTGTAGTTCTATGTGATGAACGTTTAGATACTAAAACATTTAATTAATTAAACGTTTAATAAAATGTGTACACAGTAGTTGAAAAAACACAACACATAAATATATAATTCACAAAATAAATTATTCTCTAGAATGTAGAATACTTACGTGCGGGTAAATTCACGAGTACTGCAGCGTTAGTCCCTACTGTTCTAGGTTTAGTTGCTTCTACGGTTATCAGTAGACTCCCTGCCGACCAGAGCTGCGGTGGTATAGACGCTTTTAAATTGATTACGGGACCTTGTTGCGCCATTTCAAAATAACTTGCATACTCTGAAATTAAAACCGTCATAGTTGAAAAAAACCTTTAATGACACATCGTAATAAGTTTAGTAACAAAATATATAATTTTGTTTATGTTGCATATATTTATAGGCAACGAGGACCAGTTTTGCCTTTCAGTAATTAGAATATCTCTATTTTAAGAATTTTGAATTACTTACCTATACATAGGTACATTAAAATACAATATATATGAATATTCGAATATTGATTTGGATACATAGATAATTACATTTTATTTCTATTGTCTGGAAAGGTAAAGGACAAAAAAAGCACTCTAAATTTCCATCTATCGTTTTGGAAATCCAAGCTATTTTTAAGAATGTACTTTTATCGTATTATTAGAATATATTTTCCTTACCGCCTTTTAGGTTAACTAGAACTTTATCACTATCAAATCCCTGAATAAATACAATAGGATCTATTGTTAGCCCGGTATCTGGATCGTAAATTCCATGATACATAGTTCTTTCGAAAATAGGAGTTATATAGTCATCTTTTATTATTTCTAGTGCGACCACTGAAATAGCTGCACTGCGATTAGCTGAGGCGACAACTTGCAGAGTTAGGATGTTGTTTGCTTTGATTACCGCTGTTGGCAAAGCGTTCATTGATAATGTAATTGTATCCCTTTCTCTGTTAGTTGAGAAGAATGACGCGTACTCTGCAATAAACAAAAAGCCATAATGATAGTCGCATGTACGACTTAAAACTTCGTTTTATATATTTGTACTTATTATATTACGGAGAGCCTCTAGATAACGTAAGGTCTTGGCGCCATGACAGAGATCGTATTCGAACAAAACGCGAATTACAATTTTTTCCATGGTTTCAGATAGCGCAATTACAAAAAAGCATTAGCGAGATAAAAACAACAGAAACAACAGATTTTTTAAAAGCAGTGTCATAGCTTTCACACGGCGTCAATTTGAATTTAGAATACCAAATTAAAAGTCGAGGACTTCAATCTCGCCTCTATGGAAAACGGTAATTTTAAAGGTTAGGACCTTATGTATGCATAATGCATATACCCACACATAATATACGTAAATTTTTGCTACATCAACAAAAAAGGTAAATTTAGCTTTTTTTACAATTTCTAGGAAGTGCTGCGCTAAATATTATACTTAGGATATATGAGGTATCTGATTTAGTCCTCAGAAGTAGCGAAGAAACGATTTGAGGTTGGTTACATCCATCATGGGCTGCAGTGTCCACTAATCATCATGTGAACTGCATGCCCGTTTTCTAGTTATATACCAAAAAAAAGTAATAAATAAACACTTTTACACTTTTACCCTGTGTTACGGGTAGCGCCTATTCAGTCACTACACAAGCGCTATATTTAAATTTGTCTGTTTCGTGACTAAGCACCATCAATGTCGAAAAGATTACCGTACGAATAGCTGTCTCGGTAAAATAAACGGAGGACTCTAATACTTTATCAGTGTCTATTTGTGGCTAAGCATGATTTACGAAAATAGCAGTACCAAATCGTATATGTTGTGTATGTAGAGTTACGTAACAAATATTAACACCACATTAGCGCCCTGTAAAATTATCCAATTAATTTGAAAAAATATCTTACCGTTTATAATACTTATGGCGACTATGTCTTCGTAACCTTGTTTTAATATTAATTTTGGTGCTCGTAAAACATTGTCTACAATTTGACCTTCGTAAAGAGGCGATTCGAATTTTACACCGATAACTGAAAATATTGTAAAATTATTACTCACTGGCAATATTGTTGAATGAAATCATACCTAAAATTTTAACCGATAAGTTGAAATTTAACCAATTTCATTCTAATGAAGGTTTAATTCAGAACAATTTATTATGATTATTTTTTATACAAATATCACGTTAGATTTGGTAGGTCTTGCAAAATTATGTTCCAAGAACCGATTTACTTCGATTTAAATTTCTATTACTGATATTTCACTTAGATTAAATCCATAATCTATTATTCTATTTAGAACTTTCACATCTCTTGTTGCCACATAGTTGAGCACTTATACAAAATTACCTTCAGGTAAATATATTACTACTGTAGCCATGGCACCACTGGTAAGTACTCGTTCAGCCTTGATGACAAGCAATATCTGAGGGACAGATATATCGTCTGCAATCGGAGATTTCACGCGGAATGAAATCTGGTTTCCGTTAATTACTAATTCAAATTTGTCTGCATATTCTGTAATATAAATATTAATTTAGGTTAAATATAGCCCCTACTAAACTTTAACGAAAGTATTCGAAGTGTAATTTGTCTTAATTTGCCAATAAATGTATTAGTAAATGCAAAAGTGAGAGTGGCTGCGACATAAAAAATACAGCCACAGAAAGTACAGGGTTGCGCTGCTTAATGTGACAAATTGAGACAAAACCGAGTGTCGATAATCTGTGAATTATGTCACACGGAGAATGATTTTGTTTGAACATCTCGTGTGAATAATCTGGCACATCCATATCCACCCTTTACCCAAAAACTCAAACTTCACTGTACTTCATAGGGTTGGTCCTGCCATCTCATTAGTGATTATTAACTGTTCCGATTTAATAGTATGATATAATCATAAACCAGGACATTAAATGCCATATTTATAAAATGATAGATCATTAATCATTTACCTCCCTCGATACTAAACTTCACTTGATCGTCGTAGCCTTTCCGCAAGCTAATATACTCTTGTAGAATAAGATCGTGGTCCCTAGTGTAATTCGCCTTATAAAATGCTTCAGAGAAAATTGGTTCTTCAGGTAGTGTGAATGTATTGTCTGCCTTGATGTTAACTGTAGCATATGTTGTGAGGGGTTCGTTCAAGGTTAAATCTTGGTCCTGTTTTAATATGGAAAAAAGATATATCTTTATGCAGATAAGGCAAATGATAGGATGGATTGGATAACTGGTTCAATTATTTTATCTCGATTTATAATAATCGCCATTCAGTATTCAAACAAGCCTTATTGTTGAAGTGAAAGATGTGTTAAAGTCGCAAATCAGGATTTTTAAAAATGTTCTAACTGTCTGATGTCGCTCCCTCTCTCTTCAATTTTTAATACATAATTATGAATAGTATTTTTGGTGGAACTTAAGGAAGTATACAATATATATTTTCGTTCTATGCGTATTGCTTAAATTTGTAGTGACTCTTGAATACTTACAGTAGCGCTGATGTTAAACGATAATGATTCAGATATGGATCTGATAAATATCTTGGTTCTTATAAAAGCGCCGAATTCTTTTGGCTGAGTTCGGCCGCCATATACGATTTCAAAATATGGGTTTTCCTCGATCCTAAATTCAATTCCGGTTGTTGTGAGATCCACATCTCTTACAATTAAATAATCACAGCCCGTAACAACAAAACCAGGAGGCACTGGTAACGCCAAAGGGTAATTATAATTATCGGTCGGTAGAAAAACTGGAGAGTGGTTATTTGTGTCGTTTATATTAAACACGAACGTCTGAAAATTTAAGTTCAATCTCTTAATTATCTTGAGTTTCAGGCATAACAACGGCGAAATAAATTTATTGTCTTAATTTACTGTTTTCGTTTTTGTTCATTACCAATTAACATATAAAAAGGCACATTTAATTATACTAACCAATATAGCGTTCGAGCCTCCAGTGCATCTAAAGG
>DWHE01000271.1:0-11360 GCA_018247495.1 Satarupa nymphalis | reverse complement strand
GTATCAAGGTTTTTTTTTATTAGTAGATAAAACCTATAGAAATACGATTACCACATCTATTTTTGCTGTTGCACTACTCTACTTGTATAATTTAAAAGACATTACTGACGGTTTTCACAGGCTGATTGTGAAACGACCGCCTAATCCCACAAAACAATTGTGATTGCTCTCATATTTAACAATTTTATTTTCCAAACAAATATGTCTTAATAAAATCTAAACTTCAAGTCTTTCTTTATATCTTAATCTCGCACACACGTATATGATTCAACTTTCTATTAGTGTGAGTAATTATCATTGTAATAAATAATAAGATAATCTTCAATATAGATCTTTTCCTATAAAACTTAACCTGTATAGAGGTGACCCTCCTTCTTAACAAATTTTTTATTAAGTTATATTAGTTGATTTAAAATTAACACTGGCAGAATGTGTGCAACGAGAGGCCATTTTCGAAAACAAAATTGTTAATAAGTCACAACTGAAAAATTGACGCGTCTAATGACCTGACGTACTAACATTTAAAACCAATGAAATTTTTTTCGCGGTGAAAATATAAACACCCAACCATTAACGACACCATATTTCTTCGCTTATACTTTCCATTTATTTGAGTGTCAACGTTACAATGCCTTTACTTGATGGCAAAGAAATTGAAATTTTCTTTGTAAGTTTGGTTATCTACATAATTATTTTCTATTTGCAATTTTATTTCCATCACATTTGGTCAGTTAGTTATTTATTAATTAATTAAATACTTATTCACATTATTATTTCATATCGAATATGGAAAAGTTTGCTACAACCATTCTACCTGTCACACTATACTTGGTTAGATTTCCAGGCTGGTATTTGTAATGTTATTATTGCTAGTTTTCTGTTTCAGAGTGAAGAAGATTTGCCATATGAGGAAGAAATACTACGAAATCCATTTTCAGTGAAACACTGGCTAAGGTACATCGAACATAAAAAAGCAGCACCTAGAAATGAAATTAATATGATATATGAGAGAGCACTTAAAGAACTTCCAGGATCTTTTAAGTTATGGTATAATTATCTGAAATTAAGAAGAAGTCAAATTAGAGGTCGTTGTATAACAGATCCAGGGTATGAGGATGTAAATAACTGTTTTGAACGGTCTTTAGTATTCATGCATAAAATGCCCAGGATCTGGATGGACTACTGTGCATTTTTAACAGATCAGTACAAAATAACAAGCACAAGAAAAGCATTTGATAGTGCATTAAGAGCTCTACCCATTACACAACACCATAGAATTTGGCCATTATATCTTAAATTTCTAAAAAAACATCATATTCCTGAAACTGCTTTAAGAGTATTTCGTAGGTACTTGAAATTATGTCCTGAAGATACAGAAGAATATATAGACTACCTAATTTCAATTGAAAAGCTAGATGAAGCTGCTTTAAAATTAGCACAAATTGTTAACAATGAAAATTTTCAATCTAAGCATGGAAAATCTAACCACCAGCTTTGGAATGAATTATGCGAACTGATTTCTAAAAATCCTGATAAAATTCATTCACTTAATGTAGATGCAATTATTAGAGGTGGCTTAAGGAGATATACCGATCAATTAGGCCATTTATGGAACTCACTTGCAGATTATTATGTGAGAAGTGGTCTGTTTGAAAGGGCAAGAGATATTTATGAAGAAGCAATACAAACTGTTACAACTGTGCGAGATTTCACTCAAGTGTTTGATGCTTATGCACAATTTGAAGAATTAAGTTTAAGCAAGAAAATGGAAGAAGTTGCAAAAAAAACAAATCCCTCAGAAGATGATGATATTGATTTAGAACTTAGACTGGCCAGATTTGAGTACCTTATGGAAAGAAGGTTGTTATTGCTTAATTCTGTACTCCTGAGACAAAACCCCCATAATGTTGCTGAGTGGCATAAAAGAGTTAAATTGTATGAAGGAAAACCACATGAAATTATAGACACATATACGGAGGCTGTCCAAACAGTAGATCCGAAATTAGCAGTTGGAAAGTTACATACATTATGGGTGGGTTTTGCAAAATTTTATGAAAGCAATGACCAAATAGAAGATGCCAGAATTATATTTGAGAAAGCCACGCAAGTAAGCTTTGTCAAAGTGGATGATTTAGCATCTGTGTGGTGTGAATGGGCAGAAATGGAAATTAAACATGAAAACTATGAAGATGCATTAAAGCTCATGCAAAAAGCTACTGTGTTGCCTAGCAGAAAGGTAGCATACCATGATGATAATGAAACTGTACAAATGCGGTTATATAAATCTTTGAAAGTTTGGTCTATGTATGCAGATTTAGAAGAAAGCTTTGGAAGTTTTAAGTCATGCAAAGCTGTTTATGATCATATAATAGATTTAAAAATTGCAACTCCACAAATAATCATTAATTATGGCCTCTTTCTTGAAGAACACAATTATTTTGAAGAAGCTTTTAGAGCTTATGAAAAAGGAATTGCTTTATTCAAATGGCCTAATGTTTATGATATTTGGAACACATATTTAACAAAATTTTTAAAACGTTATGGTGGATCTAAACTTGAGCGTGCTAGAGATTTATTTGAACAATGTCTAGAACATTGCCCACCACAGTTTGCAAAACCAATATTCTTACTATATGCAAAGTTAGAAGAAGAACATGGATTAGCAAGACATGCTATGTCTGTCTATGAGCGTGCCACATCTTCTGTGCTTCCAGAGGAAATGTTTGAAATGTTCAATATTTATATCAGAAAAGCTGCTGATATATATGGAGTACCAAAAACTCGACAGATATATGAAAAAGCAATTGAAACTTTATCAGAAGAAAAATCTAGAGAGATGTGTATTAGATTTGCAGAAATGGAAACACGTTTGGGTGAAATAGATAGAGCTCGAGCAATATATGCACATTGTAGTCAAATGTGTGATCCTAGAATTACTGCCGAGTTTTGGAACACCTGGAAAGAGTTCGAAGTTCGACATGGAAATGAAGATACAATGAGAGAGATGCTCAGGATTAAGAGAAGTGTTCAAGCAACATATAACACTCAGGTGAATATGATGTCTGCTCAGATGTTAACTACAGCAGCACAGGCTGCAGGTACTATATCTGACCTGGCACCAGGAATGAAGGATGGAATGCGGATGCTGGAAGCAAAAGCAGCAGAAATGGCAGTTCAGAACAAAGGCAATATTTTGTTTGTTAGAGGTGAAACTCAAGGACTCAAAGAAAGTTCAGACAAAGTGGTTAACCCTGATGAAATTGATATTGATGAAGAAGAATCAGAGAATAGTGGGGATGACGAAGTAGTTTCACCTGTACAAAAAAAAACTATACCTGCTGCAGTTTTTGGTGGTCTTATACCGGAAAAGGAATAGAAATATAAGTTTTAATAATAAATTAAATACAATAATAAACAAATTTAATTCAATAAGTTGAGTTATTTCTTTGTACCTGAATATAGCTTATATATAAATCACAGAACATGGTGAACATGGGTTAATTATACTGAATTTATCATATTTAAAATTATTTTATATCTTTACATGCATAAAAAATGCAATATGCATAGCAACAGGGTTAGAGAGCATGATGAATTGAAACTAGAAACATTATTGGCTCTGGAAATGTTTCAGGGCTTTGATACATATAATTTCTACATCTCAATTTTATTTTTATAGCAGAAATGACAGCAAACAGGCGATGAACATCCTGATAGTAAGTAGTCACCATCAATTATGGACATGGGCAACAACACAGGAGTCACCAATGTGTTGCCCGCTTAGTAGGAGAGCTATTTTTGAGCCTTTTTTAAAGAACCAAATGCATGTCTACTCACAAACCCTACAAGGCCTTCCTGGTTATACCTAAGACATAGTGCCAAATTTGAACACAGGATTAGACATTTCTTTACTTCAGAAAAGATTACATAAATTGAACTTGTATGTTTTATAAAAATACGTACTGTGATTAGGGAGTACTTAAAACCTGTGTTGCTCAGTCTAAGGCCTGCTAAATGGCCAATTTTAAAGAGTAGAGGACAAATTATACTGGCGCCATCGACAGCGGTAACTTCCTAAAATTAACTGGATTCTTTACTTATTTAAAATTAAACTATCATTGCCTCTTTCGCTAAAATGGTAAATGCTGCAATAGAATTTGAGACCTTAGACATAATTTTGGTGCAGTTTTCCTTTTTAAGTCATACCAGAACACTATTAGTCATAAATGCCTAGATACTTAAGTTATTGTTAAGGAAAAAATTTGGAATCGCAAAGTTCCTATTAAAAAGAAATCATAATCTTTATTTTTGCGCTTGGATACTTATATTATTTTTTAGTTGCAGTAATAATTTTCTGTTTTAAATTGTTAACTATACTGTTTATAAATGGCTCTCCAAACATCGCCATAATATCATATAAAAATATTCATATTACAATACCCAAAAACTTGATAACTTGTTAGTCAACATAATATCACAATTCACATGTCATTAATCCTATTCTTATTATCCAATGGCTTTTAAATTAAACAATTAGAAATATAATAATAAGTAATAACTAATAAATTAACATCTAAGACATGTTTTTATTAGGTTCGGTGACGTAATAACATATTAATAAAATTTGTGACGACAGTTAGAATAAGTTAATCCTAATAGATTGTCATTTGGATGTATTTTATATTAAGGCGTATTATCTGATCTGAGGGTGTACTATTTTAAAAATATAAAATTGCAGAATTAAAATGATACACTGACACAACATTGAAATCCTCAAAGAACTGATATCTGTTTAAGACTTTTTTAAATAGGACTAGAAACTATACATAAATTTATTTATACTGACGCAATATTGATTTTAATGCCAGTACTATTAGAATTTTTTTTTTTTTTAAGAGCAATCAAATTTATAGACCTTTGAAAACTTTACTGTTCTTGCTACACTAATATAGTTTGTTGAACGAATACTAAATTTTAATTAATGTACATACATATATTGTGGATCCTTGAAAGTACTTGCATAAGTTTTACATTAGTTAGTTGAGTAAAAAGAATGTTAACGAGAAAACAGATAAAATTATAATCGAAACAATTTTTTATTCTATTTTCCTTTGAAGTATAATTGCTAAAATCCCGAAATATATTTAGTTGTATTTAAGCATTAGCATAAGTGTGCACAGGACTATTAGAAAAGATCAAATCATAGAGGTATTTAAATTATATCTCTTGGAGTTGTTATAATATGTAGGGCATTTGAATATAAATTTCGTTGTTGTTGTTCAGAATAATTAAAAATACAAATATCATTGTGAACACCTCCAAACATTATTAATTCACCATTCCCTTTCAATAATGAGTACATTACTAACTCCTCTGGAGCCCCATCCATCTCTCCCAACCGTGGACAAAGCCAAGACACATAATTGAGGGAATTCCCATTCACTACAGTTGAAATATCCAAGACATGCATTGCCAAAGTGTTCCTCTTTATTTTCTTGGTAGCTGGCTGTCTTTGTTGGTTATTAGGAGCAGGAGGAGGAGATTCTAATCCATTTTCTAAATGAGCTATTTGTCTTTGATTTATGAGATCATTTTCAGGGGGTGCATTATTAAAAGAAGAATCACATGCAAAAGCAGCCATTCTGTATCTGTTAGCTTCTTGCAGCTGTCTCACTATTTTCATACCTTTATTCTGGAAAAAAAGAGATTGATTTTTACAATAAATAATTTTTTTTTTTCAACAAATTTAAATTTTTTTTATACAAACCTTGTTTTTGTTCCTTTTTAAAGCAGATTCTTTTTTATTTAAATCCAATGTACTAGCATGCTTTGTATCTGCACTAGGTCCAGAAGCATTGACTTCCAGAGCATCAATTTCATTTGTTGTTTTTTGCCCTTGAACTACCTCATACTCATTGCTTGGGCCAGCAATTGGATCATTCTCATTACCGTTCCTTTGAAGAGGTTGTCTCGGTAAAACACCTCTTCTTCCATTTATATTGAGATCTCTATCTAATGGTCGCTGTAAACTCTGTTCTACTCTTACAGCTACTGGTGCACCTTCTGGTCGATTCAAATTTGATAACCGAACTGCAGATGTCACTAGAGGCTTGGCACTATTCCAAGCTTGCCTGCTTCTACTTAGGCTAACCACTTTATCACCCACTTTGCAAGCTGGATTACACCATATATTGGCAGATGCCCACTCTTTATTTTTTACAGCTATCTCTTTCCACATCCAAGTGGGACCCTTCATGGTTAAAATCCAGCAATCACTATATACAAAACGATTCTGAAGAGTTTGCACTCCTCCTAGAAGCATCAGTCGATCATCGTCCAGATACATAAGAGATTGTGCGTATCGTGGAGAGGGTCTTGGTTTAGTTGTTGCTTGTTTCCTCCAAACAAATGTGGATAAATCAATAACCCAGATATCATTAGAACATTGAATTTGATAATTGTGGGCTGCTGACATCACTAATCCTCCAAATACAATCATTTCATCCCCTTTTATGCATGCCGAGTGTCCCGCCATAGGCGGTGGACAATTGGTTGCATTAACCAATATCCATTTATGCGTGTTTACACAGTAAAAGTGTACATCATTAAACATGGTCACAGTTTGATAATATTGTGAGAGTGATGGGTATGTCCAGCCACCAAATACAACTAAGCAGTCTTTATAATTTACCATTGATGTATATGCTTTAGGTACTGGGTATGTTCCAGTAGCTAGGGGCCGAAACCACTGCCTTTTAGACAAATCAAATTTCCACAAGTCATTAAATGAAGTGGCATTTGTGGTACAACCACCAAATATATACATATTGTTCTTCAAAATGCAAGCGGCGTGCGAAAATCTTTTCGTTATAGTTGGAACAACATCAGTGGATGACACATTCTTCCAGAGTATATTGAATTCAGCAATGGCTTTAATGAGTTTTATTGAAGTTTTACGCAGAACATCTGGAATAACACAAAATATTTGATTAATGAAAACTGTTAACTAAATGAAAATTTACTCAAAATGTATTAGATTCTGTGCTGAATAATTTATTATTTCTTTACATTATTATGTTACCATTCAATGATTTTTTATTAAAATTTAAAATGTCAGAGGAGGAAGAACTGCCAATATCTATAACAGAGTATTGATATTTCAAAAATTACTATTTTCGATTTACATATCACGTGTTAAAAGTATCTCTGGAACGCGCAAATCATTTCTGTTATATGGTTAATTTAATACTATTTAGAAATCGTTTTTCTTGTTTATCTCAATATATCTGATTGGACAGCAGCCGTTCGTCCTCCTTTGGGCTTATATTGTCTTCTTTGTTGTTCTTACTTTGAGCGGAATTACACCATCGCCTGGAAACTGTCATACAATTTTGCAAATCTTCATAAGGTGGTAGAAATCCCAAAATAAATTCCAATACTTCATCAGGAAGATCCTCAACAGTTATGATTAATGATTGTTGTTGTAGACCTTCCATGTTGCATTGGGTATCAGACTTTGCCGAACATGATAAAGTAAGTATCCGATGTTTACTACGATTACGGTAAGTCGTACCTAAACTAATTTATATGTCTTTCTGGTACGCAATGTTTGAACAGTAAGAGTATCACAATTAAAACTTGTATGTTCATGTAAAATGATAATGTGAATTGACAATTTAACACAACCAAATAAACTCATTCGGTGATTTCAGCTAGATTCTTCGCCTCATTCCACGATCCATTTTGTCATTTTTGTCTATTAAATTATGACATTTATCAATTTGTCATTTTTTTTTCTAATTCAATTATTGCCTAAAGCAATCTAAAAGGAACAGGTCTATTTGAAACTTTTACACACACGTATCTAAAGATTGTTAAAATAGTTAAATGTGCTAACAAAATACTTTGTAGACATAGAATATTACTCATTCAGGTCGATTAAAAATAGTTCATAAATTTCATTTCTCAAATTATATTAATAAAACTGTTTTTTAAACAATTAACAGAATAATTAAATTTTGAATTCAAACATTTTAGTAATATGCTTAAGATATATAATACACATTCTGATTATTTTAAGACATTTTATGTACAATTAAAAAAAACTAGTGGAATTAAAATTTTTGAACGTTTTTACAGTTGTCACTAACATATGTTCATAATCACTTTATGCCCGGGAATATTTGAAATCCTTATTGGATTTATGTGATATTACAAAGCTTACAAATGCTTACATATTACATTACTGTGTAAAGATGTAATATTAGAATGTTCAGCATATAATAACATTTTAAAATGTAACTTGTTACATTAATAGTACAAAATACATGGTTGCGTCAATTTTGACACATAACCTTAGTGGTTTGATTTGTACTAAGATTGTGAGGAATTGTAACAACAGTGAATAGAAGTTTCAATAGTAATTTATATAGACGCTACACATTGAATAATGCAGCATTTGGTACAAGTGGCACCTATCCTGGATAAGTTAAAGCATTTTCAACATGCTTTGTCATATAAAGTTCATCTAACAACATCTCAGAAGGTTAATGATTGAGTGATTTATTGTTACTTTCATAGTGATATTTAAGTTAAATGAAAAGCTGCCTGGTTACTACCATAACTTAGAAGATTATAATGTAATGTCTAGTTTATTTTGTTAAGATATTAATGTATTATTAAACATAACTTACATCCACTTTGAAAGAATTTTATTTACTCATTACAAAATGAGCATATACAGCAAACTAAATAAATGCCACAATATGTCCAAATCCTAGATTTTTTACTTAGATTATTAAACATTATTGCTTGTGTATTTTAAAAAAACTTAGAAAAATAATATTTTTATTTTTAATTTAATTCACACTTTTACAAATACATTACTGGTGAAATTACATAATTTTTACACAACAAATTCCTAGAATATGTATAGTCTCACATCTAATATTTGTATTGGAATTGATCCAACTTTCTATTAATGTACTATTGAACTAAAAAGTTTTTCTTAAAATACATTTTCTACAACACATCAAATAAATTTGGAAACATCTCTTACTATCCTGAGGAGTTATTTACATAATCAATTATGTAAATCTAAAATTGATACCACTTATTTAGTGATATTTTGACTCGTAGCCAGTTATTTCTATTGTGTGCTCTAATTTAATTTAAATATGAAACTGCAGATTTCTATATTTAAAGGTAAAAGTTACCTATACATAAGATTATATAATTTTAAGAGAATATAATTTTAGGTTGTACTATGGAGTATAGGAGTTGTTGGAACCAGTGCGGTAGTGGTGGGAGTGCTGTCCAGGTACTTGTCAAGGCGTCGAGTAAAACCTATGCTAAATCCAAGGATCCAAAGGGCTATCAACAAGAGGATATCAAGAATGCGAAGTCCTAATGGAGGTAATATTTAAAGCTTTTGTAACCTAAAATTAATCATTACTTTATATGTTCTACAGATCTCACAAAATTATAAATAAAATTAATAAATATAATAACTTTTCTTTAAGTTAATTCAATGATTTGGTACCAACCAATTACAGTGGTTTTATGGATATTTCAATGTAGCAGACAGTTTAACAGATGAATGAAATAATTTTAAACGAATTTTTGTATTTTTAATTTGTATATCGAATTTTAAAATACCCAAATATTAATGATTACATTTTAAATGTTACTGTATGTCTATTTGCTACTCTTATAACAAAAAAAAATGTTTTTGTTTAGAGTTCTAAAATAATAAAATATATATGGCTTGTACGCATTTCCAATTTGAACAGTCATTTACTCCTTTTTACCTAAATTTGCAGAAATGCCACTATCATTTTAAAATAATTTCAGGCATGGGCTCGGTTGCTAGCAGTGGCGGTCGAAGCAGCCCCTTGGCCTTCAGCGAAAGACTATCGCTTGCTTCAGGGTCGATAGGTTCCGGTGGGGGAGACGCTGCACCACTTTCACCGCAGCAGCTCGGCGTCATGGGTAAGTTTTTAGCGCCATCTATTATATACTAGCTGGTCAATTTTATCTACCTACTAAATTATTATGGATATACCGTTATGTCTGGCTACCATTATCTCTGGTTATCAGTTACACATACATAATTAGAAATTATTGCTTACTATTAAGTTTATTAAAATCAGTTTTAAAAAAAAATTGGGGTGGATTGCGCCAAAAAATTTAAAGCGCCATCTCTTATCGAGTAGTTTAACTATATAAACAACTAGCGTTACAAATAATGTAGCAGTTTACAATTTTTGAAACAGATGTCACTATAATGCAACATTCATATTACCCTTTGATATTTAATAATAATTATACATGTTTCAATATAAAACACAAGTTTTATTTAATTCTTAATGAAATCACAATGGAAACATGTATATATGTATGTTTCTTTTTTTCAAAATTTTATTACAATATTTAAATTATTTTGGTAGGTATTTTATCGCAATCACAATGTATAAGTAGGTACAAAATGTGTTAAGCGAATAAAAGCGTATTAAAATGTTAGACATGCCCATAACTGTAGTTGTTATGGTCAATATTAGGTTATTGCAAATAACAACTATGCTTGCAGTCATCGCGACTCTGTTTTATTGGATAATTTGGCAAATTGGAGTCATGCAAGAAAATAGATTGTTTGAATAAGTCGAGGTATCTGGGTGTTATATTACTCTCTTCCGCTGTCACCGCCAAGAGATATTTGTAAATAACACGATCATAATGTTATCTATAAAATAAAAAACATAATGGGCATGCAGTTCACCTGATGACTGTTGTTACCCTCAGTATGTGTTCAACTCCTTTGTGGTTCAAAGCTTGAGGTTACCCTAATCTGAAGTTTTGACTAGTGCGAGATGTGTTACAGTAGCGTGGCTTCAAGACTAAAGTTGCCGCCTCATTTTGTTATTCCCTTGGCCCATAATATAAGCTGAAACCATTCGCAAGCAATACATCATAGCAAAAATACCTATCTATATTTACCTAACTAGGTTTAAAATTAAAACTTTTCCTATAAAATTAAAACTTTTTTTTGTTGAATAGGAACTGATAAAAAGTATACTCTTACCCTAACTTGATTTACGTAAATTAAAATATTCAATACGTAACAATCTGATAGTAGCAATTTACCATTTTTAGGACTAAATTATATATTAAGACAACTATGTTGTTAAAAATCTATGAGGAATTCGATGAGTATACTCATATGTACTTCTGAAATGTTAAAATCATAACGGTCGAGTAAAAAATTTATTTCAAATTAAATAAAAAGAAGTCTTTTTTACTCCAATCGCAATATTCGCATCGCATAAGTATGGCTCGTTGGTCTAGGGGTATGATTCTCGCTT
>DWHE01000270.1:0-11361 GCA_018247495.1 Satarupa nymphalis | reverse complement strand
TTCAAGTTCTTTACTGTTTGAATTTATATATTTATGTTCCAATCGGTACCTGTTTTCCACGTTTACTGCGTTTGTGATGATGTTTCCTGTCACCGACGAGTCTTCGGATGTTCATATGTGTTTTATAATTCACCTGCGTACCCAAGTCTCGGTCATTCACTGCGTGACGGCTGTAGCTTAGACGACGGTGCTGTAATTAATTCTTTATCAAATAAACATTTACAATAAAATATGCGCTTAAATTTTAATAAAATGTAAATGTGCATTTAGTATAAGAAGTTTTGGTTTTGCGTGTTTTTTCACAATATGTTCCATTTTACTCATAAATTAAGTTACAAGAAAAATCTAAACTACACGGTTTACCTTTGAAAGAACGGTAAGGTTGCCTGTCTACTAGAGCGCTCATAAGTGAAACTGTCATTTAATTTTTGCGAACGAAATGATAAATTATAGCTCGATTTTGGTCAGTTTAAATCGTATGTGATAAACGTAATCTCAAGGACTTTTACCATACATTTGTAACTTATTTTAGTGAATTGTTTCTTATAAGTTTATTAATGTACTATCATTCGCACCACTTCAATATACTAGCACCTTTAGCCTGTTTCATGTAGTCATAGAAGTAATTATATTTTCCGCAAATGTATTACACGCATTTACATAGGCCAGCCAAAGCATACGTTTGTTGTACGTTGTTGAGCTAATTAGATGAATCTTAGCTCGATATGATATTCCGTTATATTCAGAGTACATTGAACGAATGCCATAAATAGCAATTATTTTAAAATTAAACACTCGTAATAATTGACGTAAATAAATAATGAAAACAATATTTACACATACGCGTCGATAAGGCTTGCACAACTCTTCAGCAAGAAGGTGATGTATCCTTGCGTCGGTAAGATCTTTTTTGGACGGATTGTATTCCAATTCCTGCATGTCAATATTCCATGTCGAAGAATCTAATTGACTAAAGCTCGGGCTGAAACAAATTAAGCAGTAAAGATTTACAGCACCTTTACGTTTATGAAACTCTGTTAACAACTAATTTATTAATGTCCAGAACGTACCTTCCATTGAAATTTGCATTAGTGTAATTCTTAAATATAGCTGACATTGACTCAGCACCAGAAATGTTGCCAATAGTAGATGCATTCCTCTGCATATACTCTATAGCATCTCTCATCGCTAATTTTGAATAAGTCTCCAATATCTTTGGCTCTGCCCCCTTAAAATAATTCAGTTATGAACCTCCTCTTCCGATAATCAGCTAAGTCACACAATTATATAACCTTACGGTCAATACCTGATAGTTCCTAAGCAAAAAAGGTCTTATAAATCGATTATCAAATCTTTTGAACTTGTCTCTCATGTGATGATTGCCATGTTTGCCTAAAATATCTTCGATGCCAGCCATTAAATGGTCCATAAACTGAAAAAAAATTCATTTAATTGATATGCTCATTAATAATTTTCAACGGATATAGACATTGCAAATATAATTACCCTTTCATGTATTCTTTCATTCATCGTTGGTTTTCTCTTCTCTGCCGTTTTGACGTTGAGTATTTTTACCAATGGTTTTATTGTTATCCCCTGAATAAATACTGTGAAATAAATCACAGCTATGGTAGTAGTTACAAACATTGGCTGCAATTGCACTACTTCGGGATCAATTAATAGCACCAATGCAAATGCCACTGCACCACGCAGACCTAAAATCATTACATTTAAAGAAAAGTCCAAAAAATATTAAATGGCTCAAAAATTTAATTGTAGTAATATAACTTTACCTCCGTAGGACATGACGAATTTTTCAACTGTATTTAATTTGTGCAATCGAAACTTATTAGCTACTGCACTAAATATGTACACTCCTGAAAAAAAATTACAAATAGGTTACATAAGAAATATTTTTACTTCTAACAAAATAAAAATTACTAAGTACATTTTTCATTACCTATTATGCGAAATATTGAGCAGAAGGTTATGGTCAACAGAACGAACCAAGTATTCCAGACATGGCTGTTGTTGACCGTGGCGACGCCAAGGAACATGAAGATAATAGTTTCCGATGAAGACGAGAGCATTTTCATCGTATATTTAATAGTGGTATGTGATTTGTGCGAAATATTTGCCTCCACATAATTTTTCATTGTAATTCCACAAAACGTTATCCTAAAATATGTCACACGTTAAATTGAACTCTTAAATTGATTAAGAACAACGAAGAAGAAGACGAGAGAGATAAATTTAATTATCCCCTAATTTTCTGTAGCATAATTTTTTTTATCTAAACGGTTAATTGTAAGGCTCGTGATTATTATAATAGAGCTTTCATCGAAGTGGATTAGGTTGTTTAATATTAATAGTAAACTGCACATTATATGTGTATTAACACTTACGCTAAAATCCCACTCATGTGAAACATTTCGGCATTAAGATAGGCTAGATAAGCCATGACGAAGATGAAAATTGGCTCAATGACCCTGACTTCATGTGTGAATCTTGTGACAAGACCAGTTGCAAAACCCCAAATAACACCAATGCATGTCCCTCCAACAGCCACCACTAAGAAAGACGCCAAACCAGCAAGGAAATCTGTATACATTAAACGTGATGGGCCCATTTCACTGAAAAAATATAAAAACATTTCTTTCAATTAACAATCGAAAATATTCTTAAATGTTTAAAGATGGAAAACGAGCAAAATGAGTTTATTTCGACAAATAATTACTAAAATTGTACTCACGTATAAGCTTCAAACATGTGATATAATACAACAGTCACCGCGTCATTTAATAGGGATTCCCCAAAGACCACGATGTATAAAATTTCATCGACATGTATTTCTTCGAATACAGCCAAAACAGCAACAGGATCTACTGCTGATATTAGAGCTCCAAATAATAGCATATCCAATAAGGGCGTGGTGCAACCAAACATACCGGTTTGACCGCACGCCCACAATGATGCCCCTAAAATAATTTAATACCATTGTTATAAACTAGAAAATACCCTCGATATAATTTTGAAGAACTTTTAAAAGAACTACTTACCAATTGTGACTGTGTTGAATACAGTGCCTACTACCGCAAACAAAAGTATTGTACCAAGGTGGTCAAAAAATAGCCTGTTGGGCATGAAATACCCTGCGTCCAGGATAATTGGCGGCAACATGTACAAAAAAAATGTATCCGGAGTGAGCGGCTGCACATGCACACTGTGTGTGCTCAGGAGTAATGCTCCAATTAAAACACCCACAAATATCAGCAAACAGGACTCGGGAAACATCTTCGATAACTTTGGCGTCATATGGAAACCTGTAACAATCAGAACATAACAAAATCATTGTTTATAAAAGTAAAAAAGCTGTAATTGTCATAAATGTCAGTAAGCACATAATGAGATAACCGATATGTCCTAAAACTAGTAAAAATGGTATAATATTAATTAGAAATCAGTTGTGATTAAAAAATGAACGAGTTCTATAATTTTATAGAGAAGTAATTATTTAAATTTATAAAGAGTGAAATTATTTGTATGAACCCTTTACGGTATAGTAAATTTTTGTTATTATTTAACAACCTGGGAAAGTTATGCATGATTTGACAAAGTGGGAACGGCCCAAGGCAAAATCATATTCAAGGTTGTATGACCTAACTGTAACACAACAGTTGAATAAAATATTTAGTATTTATAATTATATAATGCCTATGGATGATGTATTGAGATTGCAATCCCAAACTGGAGATTATGATGAAAAGGATATAGTATCTAATAACAATTCAAAAATGTTAAATGAAACACCCTACGTTACAAGTGAAAGGTACCATTCATTAAATAAAAAATCTAGTGACAAATCAGTACTACGTTCCACAAGTACATTTTTTTATGATTTAGATACTTTAGCAAAAAGACATTCATACCATTGTGTCACAAATCTTTCAAAATCTAAAAAGAGTACTAAGGATGACGATAATATAAAAAATGGATTTGGTGTTAAATCTGAAGCTATAGTTCAGGAATGCGCCACTCAAATGAAGCCAAAATTATTGGCAGAACGAAATGTAAAAGAAAACAAAAAGAAACTACGTAAAACTTTTCCTGATGACTCTTATTTATCATCAGAAATATTTTTAAGGGACGACGGAACTTTCAGTTCTTATAAAAATGGATCACACCAGAATCTTTCAAATGAAAAGAACCAGAAATTTTGGTCTTTTGCGAAGTATCGAACAGAATATACAAACCCTGTCGCCGAGGAAAAGATGCCTAAGAAAGATCGTGGTAAGAGAACGGAAGATCCATGTCCATGCCAGTTGTTTTCATATGCTTGTCCATGTACAAATAAAAAATCTTTAACAGAATTAGCTAAAAATAGTAAATCTTTAACAGTAGCCGATCAGAACACGAGTACAACTCAAGACTCAACACTTGTAGAGGAACAAAAGTGTAATATGCACAATAAAGTTAAAAAGAAAAAAACTATCAAAGGATCTGACGATAAGCGGACTAGCACGTTAGATGTAATTGAAAGTAAATCCAAAGAATTACTGTCAAATGTTTCACATACATTGAATATAAACAATAACCTTTTAAGAAAAACATCCGATAAAGTTATATCAAATGCTACAAATATCAATAGTACTCGAAAGCTTTATCAAGTTATATGTCCAAATTGTAAAGAAATTGTTGTCGTTAAAAGTACTTCAGAAGAAGAAGAAGAAAGCCTTAAATCAAAAAGCTCTCCACATTATCAAAATAATGCACTATCAGCTGCAGCAACCTATGCTTATCAGGACAACAAAAGCAAAATTGTCGAAAGTAAAGATATTTGCAACCATGATCCACAATGTGAATTAGTGCCAATATGTCAAATCCTACCAACTGACAATTGTTATGTAAATCCAAATATTGCTAATAAACAGTCCACTCTCAAACCTAATGCTCGAGTTATCAGAGTTACTAAAGGCTGCAGACACCATCCTCCATGTACTGTAGTACCTTCCTGTCAAAGAGTTAATGTTTTGAACAATAATTGTGAATATATACCACCATGCTTGCATCGTCCACGCTGCGTGAATTTACCTTTGTGTGCGCCACTATCCAAAACAATATACTATGAAGAATCTATTAATAAAGCCGAACAAAATTTGGGTACTACAGAATGTCTCCATTTACAACAAAACAGATACAAACCAACTAATCAATTTGTATTACCGGAAACTCAAATTAACAGCGTGCTAAATACCTGTGAGTATCTCAGTGAATGTTCACCAAGGTATGTACTCAATTCAACATTAGGTTGTACTTCACCAATAGCGTCTGCCTGTAAACCGGGGTCCCTTTGCAACCAATGCAAAACAGACAAATCATGTCAATTTGATTTTTTGGACTGGAAACAACATTTTAAACCTGATAAGGAAACATTAATCAATGACGATGTGATATTTATCAGAGATGTGGGGTGCCAATTTAGAAATAAAAATTTCACCCCTAAGGAGTCTGTAGCTCATTCTAAAGTAGGTAACAGCTCTGTTAATAGTATCGATATGAAAGTCGGCAAGTATTGTTCAAATTTTCGCACACTGAGATATGAAGATAAAGCTACAATTCCGCAATTTGAAGAAGAACTATCAATATCAACTGTCACGTTTAGCTCTACGGAGCTTGATTCTCAATGTCCAACTCATGGCAAACATCAAAATCGAGACAACCTGAAAGGCCTTCCTACGGGTTTTGTTCCGCATTCGAATATATCCCCTTATGTGGGTAACGCTCAAAATGATCCTGTTGCAAATTTTTGTTTTTCTGCGAACGGCAATTTTAGAAAAAAAATAGAAAGCAGTGCATCATCCAATGTTTCCATTATTATATCAAAAAATCGACTTTCCAAGTCTCGAAGTAGTTTTTTACAAGGTAAATGTAAAAAAATATTTCCTATAAGAAAAAGAAGGAAGTCCAGATATAAATTATCTTACCAGTATCGCTAGCTACAGTCTCTAAAGTATTTTGGAAAAATTGTAAAATGGTATTGTTTCATGGATTGTGTATCTTTATTATTCATTATTATTAACATAAATAAATTAAATTTTCGTTTCCTTGAAATTATTTGTTTTATATGATTTATCATTTCTAATTTTTTCATTGAAAAATCATATCCTATATAGATTTTTAAAATCTATTTGATAATTTCAATTTGAAATAATAATTAAATATAATAATAATTTTAAGTAATGCTAACTTAATCTGTTAAAAAAAATGCGTCCTACTGGCATTCGATGTACTAAAATGGATAATTTTACGAAAATATTGCCAAAATAAATAATATCCCATATTTATGTAAATAAGTTAACTCATGTAATTGTATGAAAGCATTAAATTATTTTTCTTTTAAATTCAATTTAATGTGGTTTATATTGCATTGATTTTGCACAGTTACATTTGTATTTATTCGTTATATTTTTCTAATATAAAAGACAATTATATAAGTCGGTCGGTAAGTAATAACCTAAGTAGAATGAAGGGTCTTAAGTCACTGATACCGTTGAAGAAGCCATACAGGCGGTTATTCACCTTGTCAATTCACAACTAAGCAAATTTTAGTGTCCCAATATAAGATAACGAAACGTAGTGCTGACTTCAAAACAATTTATATTAAAAAAAAATTAAGAGTACTTATACTTTGAAATTATGTCAAATTCCCGAAACCTGAAAATCTGCTGGCCTAAGAGGCTGCTGATTAAGCTCACTGCGGCCCTTTTAATTTTTTTTTAAATTTAAACTTATTGTTATGGCAAAAAAAAGTAATAGTGACGCAAAAATAATTTTTTTTTAAATTATCTAGCGGCATGATTACGAATTTACGAAGAAAACTGATGTACATACATATGTAGGAATATTTTCATTAATTATGCCAATTATATTGACACTACCATACATGAAAATGTCAATTAAGATTTTAATATTTAAAAAGGCAAAATTTTATGCGTTTAGCTATATTTTTATTTTCTGTATATTAATTATAGGAAAAATATATTTTATATTATCAAACGAAGATTAATTACTTTCGCATTCACATCACAAACTAATTGCAAAATAAACCAATTATACAAAGCTTTATCCCCATTTTGTGCTACTTGTATTTGTTACAGAGAAACTCCTTACTCCTGAACACGTGTAGGGCCGTTCCAAATAACTCAGCTACGTGTAATAAATAGTTTATAGAGGAAATGCAGATGCTCGAACTCTGTTAATAGATTGTTGCTTTTGGAACATAACCGGCTCTAGCTTCGACTTTAATAACATGTTCACAGTTTCTCGGATCTATAAACTATATTATTTGTTTATCGTATATATCCATTACAGTATTATATGCGTATAAGAGTAGAAAACGGACATGTGGTTCACTTGGTCTTAAATGATCAACACGATGATAACCGGAACCAATCTCATATTACAATCTTGTCCCATTCGAGAGTGGTCACAGCTATATTGCTACTCCTAATGACCAAGTTCATTTAACATTCATCCAAAGCGTCCCGGCACCCACATCCTTCAAATTTAAACATATCTTGCGAGAGTTGCTTCACAGTAGAAATAGGTGTAGATTGTATAGGTGTAGATAATACTATGTATAGATGTAGATAGTACTGACCCGGTCGGACCTCGTTCTACCAGCAGTAAATATATGTGTTCGAATCATTAATGGGTCACTACTTCTGAGAACTACGTTGGAGTTTGACGAGGATCTGTCCGTATGCGTTACTTCAGCGTCACATTTTTAGAAATGCCACATAAGCACACTTCAACCTCTTACGTGAAAAGCTTTTGGACTGCGAATAGTTTAAGAGCATAGTTCCATTAAAATTGTTCCTACAATGGTTTGAAAGAAATGGCTTTATTTGTTTTAGAAGTTTCTAAAACATATTATGATTAGAATATTGTTTAACGGGTATAACATACCAGGTACGATCGGGTTAGTACCACCACCACTCCTATTTCTGTTGTGATTCAACTCTTGTGAATTGTGCTTCAATTTGAAAGGTGTGGCTGCCGGCATGCTTATATACGAAGTGATAAACTTAGATGCGCAACTTTAGCAACGCAGTGTTACAATTGTTATAGACTGCAAACAAATACCAAGTGAACTACAACCCTACTTACCACTCATAAGTATTTTATTGTATGTATTTTTTAAATGTATTGTATGTACAACATTTTTTTAAAATATATGTAATTCTTGATTTCTGTAAAACCAAAGTAATATTTAAGACTTCCAGAAAAATACAAGTACTTTTTTAAGGTTACCGTACGATTTATCGACATGTTATAAATCAAGATCGGTCAAGCCGTTATTGAGGTATACGATACATACAAAAAACCAAACAAATTATTAAAAATAGTGTAGTATATATCAGGAATTAGAGAGTTGTAAAGCTAATATTTGACAAGAAACAATGTACAAACGGACCCTACGAAATATATGATTTATTGGAAGGTTGTTGTTGATAGTTTTCAAGCTATTCTAAAAACTGAAGACTGGATTATAAACAACCAGGAAAGACCAAGTAGAATGGGACTTGCGACCATAGGTCGAAGTACTAATGACGCTTAACATTGCGTAATTTCTATATTCCCATACAAATTGAACACCACTATCAATGGTTTAGTAAATAACGGTTTAGTAAATGTGAACAAGAAGTGGCGTACACAACAATAACTATAAAGCTTAGTAAAACATTAACGGGCATTTTGAATTCCCGCAGCGAGTTCAACAATTTAATAAAAATTACAGTCCGATAATAGCGACTATATTCGATTTGAAGAACTTACCTATTTTAGCGAGGCTGGCGAAAAAGATCCATAATCCGATCAGGAAAGGGGTCTCGACACGATGAAACTCGACCGCTGCGATGACGAATGTCCTCTCCTTCTTCGGTTTGTCGGTCACTGGGGCGTCGGTGGTGGTCTCCTGGCGCTGACCCAACTGTGTGCCGGGAGGTTCGCCAGGCAGAGGCGCCACGGGACCCATGGGTCCGAAACCCAGTCCAGGGTAAGTAGATATCCCATCGACAGCAATGGACGGACTCTGTTTCGTAGTGCTCTGAAAAAAAATTTAAAATTAAACTCATCGTGTTATAATGTTACTCGAACATCAATTTGTCAATCTGCTAAGGACAAACAGAAAGAAATCTGAAGGACATTGCTGGAAATTACTAAACCCAGTTTTTTAATCTAGATCAATTTTACATAGATAAATGTATTAAATCGGACTAAAATCTGCCGTGAATGTATATAACGGGTTTTTAGTTTTAACTACTTTATCAAGATTTAGCTTTCACAAACTGGATTACGGTAGCTAGATTTGTACGCATGATCGGCTTTCCGTCACAAATCATATTAAATAGCAACGATGAATGCATAACACTGCATAATATTCATTTATGTACTAAATGTTTATCAATAAATACGATTTTTTTGTTTGAAAAGTCAGCTAGCTATCTGACGAGGTATTTCGTTGTATGTAGTCACCATCGCCTACGGATGGGCGTATCACCAATGTGTTGCCGCCGGCGTTTTAGTTGGGCTCTTTTTGTGCCACTCTTAGAGAATCCCATGTCATAACGGTCCGGGAAAACCTCAAGAGAAGGTCATTCGACATCTAGTACCTGCGTGGTAGAAACGAACACTTAAACCGGGCTTAGACGATTGCTCTCTTTCCAATTGATGTGAATGAAATCTCTTCCCTCAGCGCATGGTGCGATGAAGGAATGGTAACATACGTATTAGCTCAAATAATTCCTCGGAGCACGCACTTTTGTAAAGTCAGTAGAACAACGGAAATGTATGTACCTGCGAAGATCTAATTGTGCAAGCCTAGCGGTTGATTTGATAATAAAAAATTGTATCTACAGCACACCTTTATAGAAAATGTAATTCATTTTGTTTCTCCTAAAATGCTCTTAAATAAGTTATATTACTCGTACACGTACATCAATGTTAACACTAAAATGTTCTAACATTATAAACAGTATTGCAGGAATGTATACAACATGACGTTTTTCTTGGTTACGTCAGTTTTCTTAAGAGTACCGCATATTCAGAAATTTATCACTAATAAATAGCCATACATCCCTTGAGAAATGCAGTATAAATTTTTTGATAGTATTCCACGCGGGCGGCGTTGTGTGGTGTGGCTTGTACATTTCGTTGAACTGTTGCCAGCAAAGGAACTCTTGACCTTGCTCACAAAGACGCTTCTTTTATTCGATTTTCCTACTACTGTTCCTAACTTAATTTATCCCAGGGTTATTTTACAAGCTTACTTGGGAAATTTAAACAAAAATTTCGCTCGAGTTCATAAATATTTTTCAAATAAGCAGCAAAGAAATATTCTTTCGATTGTGATAAATTCAAAGGCACGGTACAAAGCGATCAGGTGAAAATATGCTCGACAGTGCGAGGCAAGTTGTGATTCAGCCAAGCCTAAAATATGTTTTAGTGTAAAGGGCGTGGGTACCGGCACGCTTTGGATAAATGAGGCGACCAACCAACCCCTGGAGATACCACTCAGTTGCGACCAACTATGAACAGAGTAACGGTCCAATTTGAGTTTGGTTACAGTTTTCACGAGCTGCGATCATCACTTAACACCGGGTGAACTGCGTGCCTGTAGCTACTCTTACAAAAGAGCTCTCCTACAAAGCCGGCAACGCATTCGTGACTTCTCTGGTGTTGCACATGTCTATAGGCGACGGTGGCCACTTACCATCGGGTGGCCCGTAGGCCTTTTTGCTGGCTTTTGCAAACATAAAAAAAAAATCAATGTGAAACTAATATTATCTTAGTGTGCGTGCGTACATTCTTAAACGATTTGTAAAAACGATCTTCGATATCACATTAATGTCACGTAACTGAAATGATTGTGAATAGATAACTAGTATTTAGATAAAACTTTCAACACAGATAGGCGTATCATACAAGTACTTATATATAATGTAGAAGATGAACGGTTGCCAGCTCGGCGAATGACTTCTAACCTTGTTCATGGTCTCGATTCATTGATCGAATATCGTCTTCATGCGTCATATTATCTTATTACGTTTCATTACATACATTAGCCGCTTATTAAGGAAATTTTACTGGAACAAATTTTAGTTTTAAGACCGCTGGAGTATAATGACCGTCAAATGATAGTTAATAATTTACAACTTTAATAAATCTATATATACTGAAACGTTTGTTCTTCTACAAATAGTAATTTGAGTTACTTGAGTAAACTATTTGAATTTTAATGACTGCCATTACATGAACACACGGCGGCTAAATCTTTTGCTGTTTTGCTTTGACTTCTAA
>DWHE01000269.1:0-11378 GCA_018247495.1 Satarupa nymphalis | reverse complement strand
TTTCCAATCTTTTTTTAAACAAGCAGCATTAAGATAAACTAGTGACTCAGGTTATTTGATAAATTGCAAAGATTTATAGATGTTTTAAGGATGTATTCATTGTATTATTTTACTTTGACTACCAGTAGTAATCAGGTTGATTGCCCATCTGTGAATCATTTTTAAAGACAATATAACATTTTGTGTTGTTATTTTCTCAGTCTTTTTTCAATTATTAATCCAAAGTACAATTAATACCATACCTGTTAATTCTGTAAAAAAATGTAGAAGGGGGATAATTGTGAAAATAGCATGCCTTGTGGATCAAAGAAGTTACTATTTGAGTATGCTACAGAGGAAAATCTTCAGTTTTCTTTCATAGTACATTCTAGAACTAACAATTTAGTTTCTTAATGTTTTAGCCGGCAAGTTTAATTGATTTGTTTTGTTCAATCGATATCTAGGAGTCTAGATCCAAATGACGAATTCCATTTGTTAATCCAAAATTTGAAAATAGATTTATATTTTTTTTAGACAAATATTACTGTTTATATTGTCTGTTGACAGGTGGACTGGCTCACTGAGTCTATGCACCAGCGTGACTTCACCGTGTCCGCTATGCACGGCGATATGGACCAGCGTGAGCGCGAAGTCATCATGAGACAGTTCCGTACTGGTTCATCCCGCGTGCTCATTACCACTGATCTGCTCGCCCGCGGTATCGATGTGCAGCAAGTGTCCTGCGTCATCAACTATGATCTGCCTACTAACCGCGAGAATTACATCCATCGGTATTTATTATTATTATATTTGTATTATTAACATGTTACTACCAAAAAAAATTATGCGACATATATGATTCACCAACGTCGTTCTGATTTCAGGATTGGACGAGGTGGTCGTTTCGGCCGTAAAGGAATTGCTATCAACTTTGTGACGGAAGCTGACAAGAGAGCACTGAAGGATATTGAGGACTTCTACCATACTACCATTACTGAAATGCCCAGCGATGTGGCCAACCTCATCTGAGGTGCCAACGCATTCCGGTTTATACTTTGTGTCCTGCATTCTATTGCGATATTTATACAGTGTGAGTATTAGGAGACCCCTCCTAAGTACCACCCTGCTGATTTTTTTTTATTGGAACTCATTTAAATTGGACCGATAAACTTGTCTTAGTTTAATTAATGAATACATTATTCTATAATAGTCTTTATCAATATAAGTTTAATATACATAGGAATAAGACCGGCTCGGCCGGATGGCCCCCGTTCCGCATAGACCTCTTTGCCGCTCGCAGAGAGGTATCATCGGGTACTGGAGAGGCTATTTCAATCACAAAAGTACTAGAAGGAAAAATAATGTATTGTATTTTTTTCCAGTTGTACATAATATGGTAACTGTTTTTGTAATACGGTGAATAAATATAATTAAAATCTCATTTGTATTGTTATTAATATGAAATTGTAGCACTCCACTCCCGATCGGAACCTTAATTTCTATGGAATATTGTACTCAATTTTGAAAATTTTGTTTACAGAAGATCTTCCAACTGAGCCTGTTGAAACGCACTTTGGACACAACTATGTGGAAATAATAAATCAAAATTTCTTCAATTAGATTATTACTTTCTTTTGACAGGTCCTTATTGCATCCTGTTTCCTATTACTGCTTTTGCATTTTAATTTTGATATTGTTTTCTACATGGTTTTTATGTTCATTACAAATTATTTATAATTTTGGAATAAATTTTGTTTTGAAATATGTGGAAGTTGGTGATTAAGGTTCCTATTTAATTTATTTATTTCTGGACATTTCAGAGTATTTGTACTCCACATTGTTTTATTTTAGCTTAATAGACGGGAACCAATCTGCTGATAACCAGTTTAAGTAATGAAATACCAGTTAATTGATAAAATATAAGATGCAGAAGTAGCTCTTAACATTATTTTATAAGTATTTTATAAGTTTACTGAAATTTATCCACGAAATTATTGGTACAGCAATAAAACTACGGAAGGGCCCATCGTATAAAAGTTTACCAGCTGATCGGAATTCCTACTAGGTTACCTACGTACTTCAAGCATTATTATTAGATTGATAATTATTAATCCTTAAAAAAAGTTCTAAGTACAGATTTTTTTCCTCGCACGTAATAGCTTGGCACTATGTATCGTGCCCATTTATGTAGCAATTCATATAATAAAAATCGAGTACGGTACAGCTTGTATACTGTGTGTTCGTTAATTCAGTAATTACTAGAATATACTTGCGTATTGTACATAATCTTCGATTCATAACATTGTCATGTTGTGTCAATAAAAATTCATGAAACTACCATATCACTTTTCTTATAAATTTGGGTCCACAATATCCTACAAGTTTTTATTTTTTTAATTCTCATTTTGTTTGATTACTGTACCAAATCAAATTTGAGGAAAATGGAAACTATATTTTTTTTCATTATTTTATTACTAATTACGAAACAGCTTAACAAATCTGTTGAAAATCCATATCTTAGTTCATCAGAACTCAAAAGCTCCATCGTGGGGCTCTATTATGTAATTAAGCGCAGAAACATGATTATTGTCTATATAGTTACAGATTCTATAGCTGCGTCTTAAGGACGTAAGTTGGTCGCCTAGTAAATCTTACTGGCACTAAATTCATTGAGGTTGTATACAAATTGCATTACGACAAATTATTGCAATGATGTAACAATAGTTCTCAGTTGAACTACAGCACGTTGCTTTTTTATGGTACCACAATACTAGACCGATGTCCCATCACCAGGATAAAGATCTCTTTCTCTGGTATTTCAATAGAGATAGGCCCGCCATAAACTTTCATTTAACGTTGGACCGGTCATGGCCATTTATAGCGTCATGGAGAACTTGCTGATTTACATTTTATTTTTATTAAGTATTTAAATTATCTATAGGTACTAATTGTATAGTTTTTATCGAACGTTACCGTCAAACAATTTCTATGGCTTTTACGAAATGCTTGTATACTGGAAAAAATTGTTGGCATACGAAACCTCGTGAAATAGATACTCTTAGCAAACCAGTGTAGCTGATGCTGGAGCAGTTTTTTACTGATATAAAAGTAGCATGCTATTAACATAATTTAAGGAGGAAGAACAGTATGACAAAAGTTACTGACCTCGAATTGGTCAGCTGATCACCAATGCATGGTTATTCTTGGGAATTCAATTAGTCTTCCCCAAATAATTATCTGCGTGTCGGTATCCACATCCATCGAATTGAAACCTATTCACAACATTCGTATGAGGACAAAAATGGACGTGATGGCGGAAAGTTGTGCCTGAATTTTGTTAAGTGGTAATTGTTCATTTGCAAGCCTCACTCATAAAGTCAAATTAGGCGTATTTCCCATTAGAGGTCGTTCGCAGCTGCGTTGCTTCTTTTCATGACTGAATAAATAGGATAGTTTCTATCGCTGTATAATACACCCAATCTACATAAGGTACTAATTGAAAATGTTTGCTGCTCGCAAGGTGTGTTAGTAGGTTACCGACAGGTTTGGCATTTGGCCATATATCGCTCTAACAAATCGCACTAGTACGGCCTGGTGGAGCACGTACTAAGCGGTATCCTATTGGGCTGAAACACCCGTATTCAGTTGACCGTTAATAAGGCTTTAATCGACTATTGGGTGCCTTAGTATAATATTGTGGCAACATCATTAAAATCGTTATAGCTATTACAACCATTTGCTATTAGAAGGCAGGTGTTCGACATAAACAGAAATTACGTAGTTATTCACCTGAAAAACGAATATTAACGCCTATTTAATATTTGTATATATTTTGTTTTAGTTTCCACATTCTATCAATCAATATGCAAAGAGCAAAGGTTTATTTTTCAATAAGAGTAGCATCTATCAAGTAGTTCACTTGGTCATAAGTGATTACTACAGGCTATGATCACTGTAAAAATGTTCAAATTAGATCACTGTCCAGTTCCAGGTTAGCTGTGTTGAGGACTAGGTTGGTTGTCTCATATATATACTTATAGCTGGCACCTGCATTCTCTAAACAAAAACCCAAGTTGTTTCACGGCTGATACAGGTGTCATACTATTTCGGTCGAACCCAGAGATTATATAATCACTAATTTAGTGAAGATGTAGGAAAATGATTAATACAATCAAAAACAATAACAAGTATGTATTTACTTACATAAAAATAATAACAATATTTAACATATATTTTTGAAACAATAACAGTTTTAAACATTTAAATTACATCACAGTTTTTATAAAATAATTATTTTAATCTTACTTTCCTAATCAGGTTTCTCTGTTACCAGTCATATAATTATATCAACAAATAAATTAATATCATACCTCTGGTAATGTTTATTTTGACTAATATAGAGTAGATCAAAACCTTGAATAAATATCATAAAAAGGCAAAGACAAGAATCAGCAGGAGAACAGACACTGGGAAAATAATATAAACAGATATGCGAGGATGACATACTGATATCAAAACTGACGAGTTGTCATCATAACTCCTTAAACCATCTTTTGTAGGCACTTCGACAATAACTAGTTCATCACTGAAGAGCTCCACATCAAACTCGCAATCTGTTCTATTAAGACACATTTTAACATCGGACATATTAGCATATTGGAATGTAGGCTTATAAATATCAAAAATTGCATGAATATCATTTTTCACCATATCATTATCACTATAAAATATATAATAGTAATATCCATCTAGTAGCACTTCATGTACAACCTTGAGTGTAGTTGTTTGTTGCAAATAATTTGTATTATTACATTGAATTGAATATGGAAAAAATTCGTTCATGAGAATGTTATCATGATAGCAGTCATGTAAACTATTTTCAAAGCTGGAAACAGAGCTGTCCTCTATAGCATTGACAGAGTTATTAAATGCATTTCCTCCATGGTGTACACCTGCATCTAAAACTGTATTTGGATTATGTATGGGTAGTTGGTTTGCATCACGCTTTTGTTTATTTTTTAGTGTTCTAGGCGTTGTTAAAATTATCTGTCTAAAATCTTGTACTATTTCATCAGAACTCTGCTCAGCTGCATTATCCTCTGAAGGTGTGGATGATGTAAAGTTGTCTTTTTGCTTGTTACTTGGGTTCTGCAAAGTCACTAATACACGGCCAGCTCTCTCTGTCAAAGGAGGTTCTTTCTTCAACCTGTTGCCTTCTAAAATGCCACATGTGTTTAATATTTTCTCCCCTTTCACAACCAAAATCTTTGAACCCTCATACCGTGAACATGCTTTAAGTTCCACAGTAGCACCAGCAAACAAGTAAAACCCCCAATATTCTAATGTATCATCTGGTAATGTCATGGATTTCTCTAGAGTTATATGTCGTCTCTTATTGGATAGCTCAGGTCTACCTCTCATTTGGAATGCATTGAAAGAAATATTCATTTTCAAGGAATGTTTTTGACAAAATATAGACGACTGTCCTTTGTGTATCTGTATTACATCCGAATCTGATATCCTGTACATAACATCAGCATATTTGATATTCCTCAAGTACAGAGGCAAGACAATCAATATTGTAGGTAGAACAGCAGTAAGGAAGCAGAATACTATCACCCTCTGAGATCCATGCATCTTACTGCCATCTGAAATATTACAGAAATACTGTATAATATCTAAACTTCAAAATATTATTTGTCTTTGTAACATCCATACATGTAACTTTTACATTTTTAATTTAAATTTCTACAATAATCTACATTTTAACAAACTGTATAGTTATAGACTTTGGAGCCTATGCAGGTTAAAAAAAGGTATTTAAAACTTTCATCATTATTTCTGAAGTGAAGCAATTTGTAGTATTTCATATTAAAGGTGTGTTTGCCTTCATGCACATAAATCAATTGAGTGGCAATGAATCTCATCAACCTTGAATGTAGTGATGCAACTATTTCTGAGTAGTGCTGGTAAATAGAGGCTGTAGAGATCGCTTAGAATCAGCTACATGCCCATTTTAAATTATCATACACAGAAAATAAGAAAGAACACCAATTTGTTATGAAATATCGTTATAATCACAACAGATTTTCAGATTACAACAGCCTACAAATTAAATATTATTCATGTAACGTACTAATTTTCAATTAAGCCTGGCAAGCTGTTCTAAAATAAGAAAACTTTACACTGCGTTTAATTTTTCCTCACCCATAATCAATATCACGAGATTAGATTGTCACGGGTAAAATTGAGTAAGGGTTTTTGATTATTTCTATTCATAGCATTTTCTTATTATGTACATACTACATCTGCATTACAACTTTATAAACAAATAAAGGCTGCCATGTTGGAGATATCGGATTGAAAATTGAAGTCGTCTACGTTTTCCTTTTATTATATGTATATTTTGTACAATTTATATACGAAGGCACTGACAGGACAATACCGACAGTGACACAAAACTTTTAGTGTAGGGGTTGTGTACACTATATTGTAGAACTATAATGCCTATGTACAAAGTGTTATTATTTATTGTTAATTTATTTAAGTGAAATAAATACTGTTTTATTATTTATCCTCCTCCTTTCAAAACAATACACACGTTTCTGTTTTTCCGCAGTGAGATAACGTTGACGAAAACAATTTTAAATTACACTCATATTAAGTGTGCGTAATACGTTCCACGACTCATAACAAAAGAACTGTCGGTCCAGGTAATAATTGTGTCCGATAGTAAAGTATTGAAGTATATTGTTTGCATATTATCTTACAATTATTTTAGTAACAAATGATTTTTTGTATACTGCTCTATAATTTATTTTTATTTTTCAAAGAAGTTAAAAATAAAAAACTCCCGACAGAGGTAGTTCTGTTCATTTCTGGTTATTACGCGTAGATAGTTATTACATAAAGCAAAATATTGAATGTAAATATGCAAATATTGTAAATCTATTTTGATCACACCATAATAAAGTTCATAATTGTCTCGCGTTATTATAATGTCGATGTTACTGCGTCACGGCGATACATTAGTGAGTTTATTATCTGTAAACCAGTTATAATCGAATTTAATCGCAATTTGCAATGCAATCGACAACATCTTAAGTTAATAAATTATAACAATAGCGTTTACAACCTTTCACGATAGATAGGCACTAATGCTACTAGTAATATTTTATACATTTGTTTATACAAGTTTGTGATTAGCAAATTTTTATGTAAAATAGTATTAAATTGTTGCCTCTTGTTTGTATTACTTTTGTTGATTTATACTTATGCGATTCAAGGATAATGGCGTTGTTGCTGCAAATATTATACAATGATCATACTAAATAATATTATTATGATTCTGGCAAATGGAAATTTTTAACAGTACTTACCGTTCTCTTTATTGTGAATTGACGTATATAGTGAACTATAGTACGAAGTACTTGTTACTGGTTGTAATTTATGGCTCATTTTGTGGTTTAATTCCAAAAAAAATTACTCCTAGTGAGATTCTCTTAGTAGCTCAGTCACAATTAAAATATATTTTAAATGTAGCCACCGTATCACTAAGTATACACATTGGACATGAAATCTGATAAGCTTATCATATCGCGGCTATGAGGTAGGTACGTAATATTGCTACAATGTTGTTAATAAAGATGATGAGTTTTACAAATAAATCGGATTACGTTTTATGTCCTCTTTGATTGTGTTTAAGTTATCATTTTGACACGAAATTCAAACGTTGTTTATGCTTGATGTTTTATAAGTAGGTCTAAACCAAGCGTAGTTTACAAAAATCATATCTAATTAATGAACATAAGAAAATAATTATTACTTAAGTATATAGATTATCATCAAATGAATAACTAAATTATTAAATTCCAAATACATTGACGTTCCTTAATTGCTTTACTTTATTAATGTGCGTTGTATCTTAAATGAAACCCATTTAGTAGCAGTATAATCTTTTGACACCATCTAAATTACACCACTAAAAGATCCCAGAAATAAATACTGGAAATGTTACAGTAGTAGGCAAAATTTCCAGCAACAATTAAGAGGCAGTATGTAGGTGCAACTATGTTGTTGCAACTTAGTTGTGGGTGCAATGTTAAGAGTTGTGTTTCAGCTTGAAAGGTTTTGATGTTAGCAGGCTTAGGTTATTACTTATAATGCGACCCTCAGGAATGGCAACGCAATTGTAACTAGTGGTTCGAGCTGGAGAATTGTCCAATTTCAGAATGGTTACGATAGTTATAATTTGCAATGATCTCTTAACGACAATGAAGTACATAAAAACATGTATGTGTTATACTTAATTTACATGTTTATGTGATTTTTAAATAAATTAAAAAGCAGTCAGTAGATACACTTTATAGTAAACACAAACATGTACAGATCGTAATAATAAAAAAAACGTAATACTAGCAATATGTAAGCATTACGCTCAGCCATTAATGTTAAGTATTTCATCAAAACATTGTACTGTTAAGTGTCAGTTGTCACTTGTCAGTCTGTTGTCAGCAGGGAATAAATCTGTATATTGTATAGTTTGTTGTATTTTGTATTGCTTGGTACTATAACAATACTACTAAGATATAACTCAATTGTTTAAACAAAGCCCATAATATATGGAAGACACATTTATTAATAATTATAAATTAATTGATTTATAGGTTACAATAATGACCCTGTATTTATTCAATTAAAAAAAAACAGGGAATTTATACATAAACTAATTTACAAAAAAATGAACGATATTCTTAAACCAGAGCTCCTATGGATAGAAGGAAGATGTTACAGGGTAAATGATACATACACAGAAGTATCTGCTCTTCACGAACATGATTTGTATGAGAATGGTAAGCCAGAAAAATTATTATCATAACCTATGACAATAAATGAGTATTTATGTCTAGTAAATCAGTACATGTAAATTGTTTATGTGCTATTGGTTCATGTAATTTAGTACTTAATCTTAAGTATATCATAACTTTTGTCTTACCTTAATTGGTGCAAAAATCATAAGGACTAGTTAGATAACTAACCAGCCAGTCAGCCAGTGCCAATATGTTAAAATTATTAGATTAATTATTTTTGATGAATAATAGATTTCTGTATTGATTGATTTACAGAAACTTCTTATAAAGATGATGAAATGGAAAAGGATGAGATGGATGATTGTGAAATTATTAAATTGGATGACAACAGATACTGCACTAATTTCCATGTTGCTATGTAAGTAACAATTAAGGTATATAGTGATTACTCATTATATAACATCATTGAAAGACCTATACAATATTTTGCATATATTTCTGAATGAATCTGTAAATAATGTTTTTCTGCTTGTCAAATATTCAACATTTGTGTCAATAGCTAAATGGTTGCAGCATCTATCCTAGTTTAATGGGTCAGTACAAGATACCACATCTATTTCTGCTATCAGTCAACTCTTACTAGTTGTATTGAGGTGACTAACTTAATCTTTAAGAGTAGCAATATAGCTGTGAAGTACCAATCAACTGTCCAATTTGAGGTTGGTTGGAGTTGTCATGGGCTGCAGTGATCCCTTAACACCAGGTGATTTGCATGTTTGTTTGTTAGTCTTATACCAATATAAAAAATTAGTTAGCAGTAACATAATTTATTGTTTCATTGAAAGAAGCCATTCAACCAATTAGGGGTAATATTGAACTGTTTCACAAAGGAACCGTAAAATAAGTTATTTATAAAATGAGCAAAATTCAATAGATATTGAATATTAATAATTAACAAGTCAAATATGATGTTAATAAATTAGACTTAAAGTATCTTCATTACACATTTATATTTAATTACTATTTTTAAAAGTACAAACTTTGTAAATCGGTTACATTTAATTTTAAGCTGTGGTTGATATTACTTGCCATACATATTTTCAAATGTAGTTTGATTGCAAAAAAATTCTGCAGGAAGTATTGTGGATCTATCATTGGTAAGAAAGGTGTTATGAAGGCGAGAATTGAACGGGATACTAGAACTGAAATTAAGCTACCGAGAATGGGAGAAAACAAGGATATTTTCATATATGGTGATGGTGTTGCTGTAAGTAGAAAGATATAACTCAAATTGTATAGTGGTGGTAGAACCTATCCAGATTCGACCCAGCAAGTACAACAACCACACCTATTTCTGCTGTGTAGCAACTCTTGCGAGTTGTGTTTCAGCTTGAAGGGTGTGGGTGCCGACACGCCTTGGATAAATAAGGCGACCGACTTAGTCCTCAGGAGTAGCAACGCAGCTGTGACAGACCTCGAAGTGACAATTGTCCAATTCGAGGTTGGTTATAGTTGTTATGGACTGCAACGATCACTTAACACCAGGTAAATTGCATTCCCGTTTGCTACTCTTATATCAATAAAAAAATCCTACCGCAACCAAAGAAAACTAAGAAAAAAGAAAACTTAACACAACTAAACACGCAAATGTAGCGCACGGCTTTTAGGATAAAACTGTTGTTTCTTTTGTTAAGGTATCATTGTTTAGTGGCAAGTGAAGTCTGGAAGTAAAAGTTTTGTTATGTTCTGGCTGGAGACTCGAGTTTAACTTAGGTTTAAGTTTCGGTGTTAAAAATACGTGGCTGCTTTCTCTTATACTGTTCAGTTGTTAGCTGTTTGCTTTGTGTTTCTGTTCGCTGGGAGGCAATTTTAGAGTTTTCCGCTTTAGTTTGCTTTGCACTGTATTGGATATCTAAATGCTTTGTTTATGATACTCTTTGATATTGGGTAGTCAATAGACTGGACTCCTTCGCTCGCCTTGCTTCCTGATTTACCTATAATTTAAAATTTATTTTTATTTTCTGCACCTACAAGTTCCTACATTGCTGAAAAAAATTTTTAAATTTAAATTTAGATATACGTTAAATATTCGTTCATGTTCCATGCAAAATGAAACTAAGAAATTTGAAACATACCTACTATTATTATATTTAAAACACAATTTAATTATATGTTATTATGTTTAATTAATTAAATTAGTTTTTTGACAAATTAGTCATTTTCTTTTAGTAAGTTATGTATTGTTATTGATATGTTTGTGAATTTACATTTTTATTGTAGACATTAACAAACATATATGATGAAACTATTTTTATATCTGTCTAATATATTTTCATTGTTTATTTTTGGTTCTTCTTTTTTATGTAATAGCCGAGAGAAATGAGGATTTTCTATCGTTTAAATTACTCTATACAGTTCTAGGAAGGTAGCAATCCACTTTAATCATATCAATTTCAAGGGGGGGTAAAACCTATCCAGGCTCGACCGGGCCAGTACCACCACCACACCTATTTCTGCTGTAAAGCAACTTGCACGAGTTGTGTTTCAGTTTGAAGGGTGTGGTTGCCGGCACGCTTTGGATAAATGAGG
>DWHE01000268.1:0-11383 GCA_018247495.1 Satarupa nymphalis | reverse complement strand
TATGCCTGTTTGTTGGCTTTTGTCAATAAAAAAAAAAAAAAAAATATATCTAACGCCTGCTGGCAGCCACTTCACGTATATACAATATTAAAAAAATATACAAGGCTAAACAAGACAACAAGTAAGGTATGTACTTTGATTGACCAATGTCTTAAGACAAAGTGCCCCCTACCATTAAATTTCTATATTGTAAAATATACAAACATCCACATATAACTTGAATATTTATGGCGCAGATTTACTTAATTTCACTTTAGGATCCTCACTTTAAAATCGAAGATTAACTGTCCAAAAATATAAATTCAGAAAGCAAATTTTTTCGTAACACCCATATCTTTAAGCATATATTGGTCATTAATCTTTACTAAAATTTAATTTCAAATTTATTTCTTTTCAGTTTAGATTTAAGAACTTTATTCCCAATAAAAATTATAAAATTTTATATCTATTTTCTCTTTCAATAAATGTTACGCTTTCACATTTTCACTCCAAATATGGGGTAAACATTTGCCGATAGAATCCCTGATGCACGCTTAGCTGCTTTTCCTTGAATGGAAAGAAATTAAAGCAAATAGCAGAATGTGTAAACTTGAGTGGAAGTGATTTTCCTTGTATAAAAGCTAGCACAACGTTGGTAGGTTAACATCGCTTAATCGACGCCATCATTCGCAAAGTCTGCCTTTAAGTTGTTATTCATAATGTCCATCGTTACAAGTGTGGCTAATGGTGGCGAAACTATAGGTTACGGGTCTAAGTTGAAAGGCTGTGCGAGCGGGATGGACGTATACGAATCGTGCACGTGTGAATGTGATGGAACGTGAACACGAAATTGCCAATCATTACATTTTACTCTGAAACGATTTGCAGGAGCCGATTTGCGGAATGCTTCCGTCGGTACATTGTTTTAATTTTGTTCGCCTAATGAGAACGTAAAAGGTTTTCCATTACCGGAGATGTAAGTATTGTAATAAAAATAAAAAAAGCAAGAAAGTACAAAAAGGTCCTTTTTTAAGCGTAGTTAATGGGTAGACCATTAATTGGTAGGTTACTACTGGCAACCCTCACGTTGGACTATATTACAGGTTATTGATTTAGGACTCCTGTGGACTAAGTAATCTGATATGGCGGGTATGCCAGCATACGTACCCTTCGAACAGATAAAGAAAGTAGAAATCACGATTGTTCATTTACTAACATTTCATAGTTATAAGGATTATTAGTGAAGAATAAATCTTAGTAGAAACATGTAGTAGTGGAGCTTACACAGTCGAACCTGAATAGGTCCTATATGATGCAATCGCGAAGTCAAGAAACAGAAAACATTAAAAAAAATCGTTTCTAACATTCTCCAACCATCGAAAGAAAAAAATTCCTGTTCACAATTATTCGCACCATCTACATATCTATTGGGTAGTTGTTAGTGGTCACTTAACATTAGCGAGTACGGATGCATGAAAGGCACAGCAATTACTACTTCAATACCACAATAAATCTCAAGATTTTTGTAATGAAATGTAAATATCTAAAAGGGTATTCAACATTTTTTACATCAGGGATTTCAACGATTCAAGCCGACGCCGGAAAGAGAAGCCACATAAATATTATTCCTAGATCTCTATAAAGTAATATCGTGGAATGAAGATATACTATTGAAATAGCCATTAAAGCTCAGTGTGGAGGTAAATTATGGTAATAAATAACGACTTATGCAACGAAGCCTCGATTAGACTACCAGTGTGTAAACAAGCGTAATAGAGGATTTTCTGTCCTACTGTGTTGCCTCTGAGCTTTACAGAGCGAGGATCGAATGTATTTATAAAAGAGAAATAAACATTGAAACTTGACGATTTCTGCATTCGTCTAGAGAGATAATCGGTTTGATCGGCTAATGATGTTAGGAGAGGACGCAAAGGCCTGAAAGAAAAAATGTTTCTCCACTATGTGAAATATGTAGTATTTTTTTACAATTCCGTGGTAACACCTTGGTAATTCTTTCTCGTCGTAATTAAACACATCGTTTATAATGTGTTTGTATTTTAAAAATTCCTTATAAACCCTTTCCAAAAGCTTTTGAGTCTTAAGGAATTACCAAAAAATAAACTAAAAAATCGGTCACCTTAAAGAAACAGAAATTGCAAATCTCTTTACCCTCTAAATAACGTCTTTCGTTAAAAAATTATATTATAGTGTTTGAGTAGTTTTATAACTATTATCAAAAATAGAATCCAACTATCGCCTTGAAATGTATGCACTTTAACATTTGTATGCAGTGGACATTATGCATGCCGTGACGTATCACAACGGGCACAGTGCGCTCTGCGTTCGCGATGTAAATCACCCGATCGTCGGTCGCCTCTACAATACCCGACCTCACGACCAAAATAAACCCTGGGAAACATCCGAACATAATAGATTAACAATGTAATTAACGTTTAATACAAAATATAATAGCTAAGAAACTAAAACTAAGCACATAAAACTTAAATATGATCGTAATCTAAAAATTCATTTCTTCTTTTTCTTAGATTTCTTTTTCTTAATTTGAGGTTCTTCCTCTTGTGGAGGAGTAGGCGGAAGCTTCCGATCAGGCCATTTGCGCTGGAAATATTCGATCAATGCCGCCAAATCCACAGATTTCGACTTTTCCGTGCGCGGACCAGCGAATAAATTGTATAGTTCTCCTAGCAAGTCTTCATCCAACTGCGCTCCGCGAATCTTCATTTCACGAGAAAAAAATTTCGTGTCCATTGGTTTCTTCTTTAGTTTGTACAATTCTTGTACTACTAAAGCGAAGTCAATTTCTTTCTTTTTAGATTTCTTACATAGACTATCAATCCTATTTAAAACTAATTCTCTCATATCGACACCTTGAGATAAGAATCTTTTCTGCACGTAGCCATTTGTAACAACTGTTTTCTTACGAAATCCATAAGAAAGTATAATATTTCGAAGTTCAATGAACTCATCTGTGACGATAACGTTATCAAGCAGTAACTTTTGTAGTTTAACTTTGCGTTCCCTTAAACACGATAACAAGTTCAAGGCATCACCTGGAGTAAACGGATTGTAAGAAAGATTTAAAACAACAAGATTTACCGCCTTATCCAAGTTGGCTAGAATGGGTTTTACAACAGATGTCGACAATTTGTTGTTGCAAAGATTTATATTTTTTATGTTTGGATTTTTCAAAAGTATTTTTATACCAATTCCAACTCGTAGACCACTAAGTGAATTCCACGACAGGTTTAAATCTTCTATTACATTGTTTTCAGATAACCTGAGGCACAACGTGTAAATAGCGTTCGGCGAGAGAATGTTATTCCAAGATAAATCGAGGTGTGTTAATTTATTATTTGTCTCAAAAGCATTGCTGAGAGCCAACACAGCTTTGGCTGTTAGTTCATTACTGTTGAGGTTAATAACGGCGACATCTGATCCTAAAAATATGGTGTTAGCGAGGATTTCTACGCCAGTATCTCCTAGTTGATTTTTACTTAAATTAAGTTTCTTTAATGAACGGTTAAGATGTAAATTAGCAAATAATCTTTTCGCTCCTTCTGGTCCAATTCTACAGCCACATAAGTTCAATTCTCTTAAAGTAATATTTTCTATAAGCATTTCACCAAGATGGAAACATCCATCGAGACTTATCCAGTTGTCGGTTAAGTTCAATACCGTGACCATTCTATTAAATCTCAAGGACAGCGCGATAGCTCGGAATGCCATGGAATGTATGCCGTAATAACTTAAATCAATCTTTTCTTCCAGTAACTGTCGATAAAAATTTTTCATTGGGCTTACATTTGCCTCTTTACATAAAGCGATGTAAAGTTCTTGTCCATCGTCAGAATATTTGATTTTGGGTTCTGGAAGAAGTAGAGCATCTTTGATTCCAGGATCCACAACTCCTGGATAATTGTAGTAAGGATGTCTAAGAACTGAACTGGCGGATTGAGTAACATACTTAGTGCAAATTTCTCCACTGCCTGGATCATACAGGTCTTGGTCATATTGAATACGTTTTATGTTTCTTTCAGGCAACTCGAACATCAAGGAAGACCATTCTTCCATTGGCGGTTCTTCAGATGAATCTAATTCATTCATATAAAACACTTTTAAAATTGGGACGGGAACATCATTTAAACTACCGATTGATGACATATTTATATATCTGTTTTTACTATGATAATAAATTATCAATACTTATCAAAAATATTTGTAACGAACTGACAAATAGTTGCCAATTGAGAAGTAAAAATATTTTTTCTTCTATCATCATCGCAGATAGAAACCTACAGAGAACCAAAAACGAAGTACGTTTCATGTTTTTTAAATTAATTTAATTCACCATTCATTAAGTAGATTATTTATTTTAATTAAAACTAAATACAATAAGATATTATAAAATTATTAAAACTAATATGATTAAAAAATATAATAGTGAAAATAAAAGTGTTATAAACGTATAGAGGTAAACATAATAAATTGTAAATTATGTCAAAAACAACTATTTCTTTCCTTTTTTGGCCTTTGTTTTTACTGGCTCAGGTTCAGGTTCTGGTTCAGGCTCTGGCTCCGGCTCGGGGGGAGGAGTGACGGGCAACTTCCGCTCTGGCCACTTCCTTTGTATATAATCAACTAAATTAACAATATTAATTGTTTTGACCTTAGTAGACTTACCTCCTGGAAAAGTATTTACAATTTCATCTATAAGATTATCATCTAACGGAGCTCCCGTATCTGTTATAACAGTGGCGAAATCTTTACCCGTCATAATTTCTTTACCGTCTTTTAAAAGCTGCATTGCTACAAGTGCTATGTCTACTGGGTGTCTTTTAGGTCTTTTTGCCAAGAAATCAGCACGGTTTAGAACCAAATCTCTCATATCTGGCCCGATTGCCTTAAAAACTCCAATTACTCCACCGTAAGTGATTGTAGTATTTTTACGAAATCTCAATGATTTTATATTTCGCAACAACCCCAAGAATTCGCCATTCACAAATATGTTTTCCATTAAAAGATTTTGCACTTTCACAGCAGCGAATTTCATTTTATAAAGCACCTTTACAGCATCTTCCGGAGTCATTGGATTATACGATAAATTAAATGTTACCAATTTTTTGGCTTTTCCTAAATTTTCAATTATAGTGGCTATGGCTTCACCGTTCAGTTTGTTATAACTTAAGTCTAAGTTACGTAAATTTGGAGCTCTTAAAACAGTTTTAATACCTGCAGCTACACGTACACCAGATAAAGAATTCCATGATAAATTTAAATCTTGAAGTAAACTGTTATCAGCTAGACAAGCGATTAAATTGTGGGTGCCACCAGGAGTATAGTAATTATTCCACGAGAGATCTAAACTAGTAAATGTATTGTGTGTTTCGAACGCCTCGACTAACACATTAGCAGATTTACCGCTGATATTGTTTGAACTCAATAACATATGCTGAACTTTTACACCTTGGAATACAATTTCTGCTAAAAACTCCATGCCAGTATCTCCTATTCCATTTTTGTTGATATTAAGCAAGCAAAGTGATTTATTCAATGGTAAGCCAGCGAAAAGTTTTTTCGCTCCAACAGGACCTACTCGGCATCCAGCTAAGATTAGCTCGCGTAAAACCATATTTGTTTTCAACATATCTCCTAAATGCAAACACGAATCGTCGTTCAAGAAATTGTCCGTCAAATCCAAAACGGTAACATATCTATTGTTTTTCAAAGCAATAGCCATTGGTCTAACTCCGTATGGATCAACGCAGTAGTACCTCAAATTGATGGTTTCATTTAACAATCCTCTATGAAAAGATCTAACATGACACTGATTCATGTCCTTGCATACTGCTAAATACAAATCTTGGCCATCATTAGGGTACACCACTTCGTCTTCAGGCTCCAGTAAGGCTTCTTTAATTCCGGGGTCCGAAACAGCGGGGTAATTAAAATAGGGGTGCCGCAACACGGAGCTTGCAGACATGGTGATGTACTTTGCACATATTTCACCACTGCCAGGATCGTAAAGGCCTTGTTCGTGAAGTGCCCGCTTCTTGTTTTCCTCTGGAAGTTCAATAATAAGGGATGACCATTCATCCATGGGAGGATCCTCGGAACTCTCCTCTTCCGGAGCGACAAAGAGAACATCTGTATTAACCACTTCAACCTCCGAACTTTCAGAAGACATTTTAAAACGTTAATAATGAATGCAATAGTTCCTATAAAAATATTTTATAAATAAATTTAACAAACACAATCAAAACTAATATAAAAACGTCAAACTAAATGTCAATTTGATTTATTTTTACTGCCGACATCAAACAATTCAAGTATTCAGACAAGTTATGATATTGATAATGATAGTTATAAGTATTATATACAAGCGTCTTAAAAGTTTTCTCATCAAACTTAAGACATCGTTTCCTTCTGCTTTCGAAAGTTAAACATTTCTCAATTATTGCAAGAGTCAAATGAATCTTTATATTTGACATGTCGAGATAACTATTTACGATAACAGCGCCCGTTGATTTGCACTTACCTGTTAATGGGATTGTTAAATACCGTCGAGTGGGCTTAGTGAAATGTTACCACTTCTTCACAAACTATCCACAATAGTCGGATTTTACGATACAAGTAGCAATGGTTACTATAATAACCTGGTTAATGGTCATTGGTCACCCGTAGAAGATATAAAAGAATTAGGCTTAGGTTAGACAAGGGGCGATAGAAAGGCGAACATATTATTCCTTTCGATAGAATGCAATCACGCGAGATGTGTAAAGACATATTTAATTATCATTTACGAGCTAAATGACATAGATACAATTAAGTAATAAGTTTCATAATAATTAATGAAGTAAAATTAAAATAATCTCATAATTTAAAAAATAAATGCTTATGAAGATTGATTATTGAAATATGGATAATTTAAATAGAATGGTTTCCATTCTTGGTAACAGCTATTCGACAGATGCAATATCAATTTCGTTCTTCACACCATAACTAAATTTATGCAGCTAATCGACGGTATCTTTTATCGTTTATCCTCTCGTAGTATGACGCATCAAAGGCTAGACCTTTAGAAGTACATCTGTGTATTTTAAAGCCGTATAGGACTACGAATATTTAATTACAATAGTAATCTTCGGCTCACGCAATTGTAAGAAATAAAATTCAAAGATAATAACCAATCTAGGGTCGTCAAAGTAAGTATACTTTTACTGCCTCAAACAAATATTTTCCATTTAAATTATGGATCCTTTGTTTTTATCTACTTTTAACTTATACGGTAGTAAAATAAATTAGAAGAACATTAACATTTTATCAAGTATCTTAACCATACAATAAATTCGTTTTATTAAAATTTCCAGGCAAAGAACTCAAAAATGTCCTAATCAGTTATTTAGTTGGTATTTGATTTTTTAAGAAGTTAACGTCAAATGTGTGTCCAGTCATAGAAATAGACTGTGTATCGGGAGGGGGCGAGGTGTTCAGTGAAAGTTCGGCCGGGGGGCATCGGGCGGTGACATCGAAGACATCATCATACGCCGTCACACCACTGAACGCCACAATCACGATTTGACTATCGGGAACATTGTGATACCTTAATAGTGATCGATGAGACTGCTGAGCAGAATACCATTGCATCGAAATGCTTACGACTGAATTCGATTTCGATTTTAATAGCTTCTAAATCAACTCATTTACATGAAGAAGACATTGATAAAAATTAAATTAAATCCGTAGTTCCAAATCACTTTGCCGCTATATATTTGAAAAAATCCAATGAGTTTATGTAGCGTACCTACCTCTTGATAATAATTTTTTTGATATCCTATCCATAAAAGGCGTTGCTGGGATTGATGTTAATTTAATCTTATTACAACGCGGGAATGGCCTCTTATAGTCCCCGAAACTATTTCATCCGATCGCCAAGGCACTTGTTGCATTATTAATTTTTCATACAATAAGTTTAAGCTGTCTCGTGCATCATAACTCGCCACTAGAGGGCGCTGCAGATGTACAAAATTATTTATAAAGAATACATAGGCAAGTCGTCTGCCAAGTCGTACAGTTAAATATTAAGTACTTAATATCGCATCGAGCGATATCAAACACAGTACAGTTCTGTCGTTGAATACCTACTTAGTTTCTGTATCTGCCACTTACAATTGTTTCCATGTCTGTTACAATAGTTACATAGTATCGGAATGCTTGTTAAGATAAGACAGGTCTGCACCTTTCAGCCTATATGCACCATAAATTAACATTATTGGGGATTTTCCTCATGGATTGCTAAGTGCCTTATTTTTATTCGAAAAAAAAAATTTGTTAAAAAATCTAAAGTTTCAGTTTATTTACGAAATTGTTATTATTCGATCAAAGAAAAATAGCACGAAAGCCTAGGTTAGTTCATAACGTAAACGGTTCAAATAAGAATGTAATCACCTTCATGCGAATTCAGAAAAATTCATACAAGACTCGACGAATTTGCTATTGTTTTCATTAGAAAATTTACACTAACCGAGCTTCTGAATATTTTTAAAGAACTTAATTTTTTCTATTTCACGATTTCAGTACCGATGTCATATAATATGGGACGATCTGAGGCGACACTAACACGTTGTTTAGGGGTATCACTTTAATATAATACGTAACACATTTTTCATACGACCGCATGAAAGACGCATCAAAGAACATTTATTTTTTGTGTCCTATAAATGAAACCCCCACAGAGTACAATGCCGGGCGTGGTCGCACGCTAATTAATAGAATTTGTCCTTACCGCTTATCGGGATTCGGTACCCAATACGACCTTTGTTGTATAAGGAGCAATAGTTGTTGAAATGCGTGTCCGCCTGTCACGGATCAGATATTTAAGTAAGTCGATTAACGAGACTTCGTTCCTTACCCCAGCACGGCTGCATCGTTCTTATGTTAGTTAACTTTGGTATCGAGTTCAAATCCCGGCCGGGCACACACGCCTGTTATATTGGATATTTGTGTTGTATTGTATGTGGCCACGCCGCCCGCGACACTGGACATCCTAGTGCATGGGTGTGTTTCTAATTGATTAAACTATTTTAGGTACTTTAACTAAATTAATTGGTGGTGTGTGTAAATAATTAACTAGAGTTTAGAATCTATACAAATTGATGCCTGTTTGCGATGTCCAAATAAAAGGATATGAAAGTAAATGCGGCACTTATAACAAAAAATAACAACAACAAAAAAATGTCTGTCTATATTATGACTGGACTTTCACCGGCATATACCCGAAGTTTCAATGAGTAAATTAGGCTACTATTATTTTAGAAACATAAAGGTACCTCGCAAATTAATTATAAATATATATATTAGTACACAAGCCACAACAAATTCGGTCGTGTTTTGGTAGTAGTTCCTTAGTTTAAAATAGCTCAGACTTAAATAACGCATTTAAATTTAAAATTAACTTTCAATAATACCGATAAAAATAAAACACATCCTTACCAATGTTGTAATAAAAGTGGGTAGTTGGTAATTAAATACTTTGCCATTAACACACTAATTTCTCGGTCAATTATTAAAACTTAATGGTATACTAAATTTAATCCCAGGCAGGTTCGGTAATATTCAAAATCTTTACTTACATATACTAAAAGTAAAAGAGCTTGTATACATATTTATAAATAAATATTATTAATAATTCAGCGTTTGTTATCTGTTTGACATAGACTTATTAATAATTATGGTTTTTGAGTGACAAAAATGCATCTTGTTTTTAACCCAAGTCCTGGTCAGACTAACATTCACAAAAGGCAATAGAAAGTTGATTAATCAGGGCATAAGACTACTTAGTTGGTGCCAAGGGAGAGGTATATGTCATGGGTATTGATTTAAAAAATCCCATACCGTTGATCGAAAGTACTAACTTTAAGAAGTTTACATCATTAGCAGTATATTGAAAATAAGCCCACTCAAAGCTACTTATATAAAAATAAAGCAGAAAAAGTAACGCAAAGTCACCATACATTAGTTAGGTTTACAATTCTGATATCTCCACTTTAAAGAAAATGACTTTTTACAATGCTTATATTAATCAAAGACTAATTGCATCGAAATGACCGCTATTTACATCGAAATGACTGCAATCAATTCGAAACAAGTTGATTATTGGGGCACGAATTACAGAGTCTTGATGTGCCAACGGTTGAAGTCCCAAACGGGCTTGCAAAGCGCAAATAAAAACTTTAATATGTTGACCGTTCCACCAGCAAATGATGTCTTGTAAATACCCGAAATTAAAAAAAAATATATTGTCAGTAAATGCGTCGTATATTAATATAGTATACCTGTTGCTTACACTGCAAAGCTTATACAATAGTCTTTAATTAGTATGTCATACCCGTTATGACCTATGGTGCCAGAACGTGGGTACTGATGATTATAGTCCACATACTTAAACTCGCTCGCTCGTCCCTTAAATACTGGATTAGAAATACCATTTAGAAAAGTCGAAAACTCTTCATGGAGTACCTTTAAGCTCATAATCTTTTAGTCGTTATCATTTGTCCGTCGTATATTCAAGGCCGCCTGCCTCAAACTCATATTCGGTATCTTTCAAACTTGTACTAAGTAAGGCAGTATAATGCTAATTACTCACTCCATCTCGGCAACACGGCGGGTACGTATTCCAAAAAAAAAAAACTCGCGACTACCGTAAATGGAGTATTTGGTGCCGTAAAAGCGAATGGCATCCATGAATAAAAATACCTCGCCAAAATCAAGATGGCGGCAATTAACGCGTGCTAATTCTAAACTCAAGGTTCGTTAGTTTGTGCAGGGTTGTGACACACAAAGGACAAAAGGTAAGAAAGGGTTTTTTTATATCAATTTTAGTTGATCAAGTTGAGTTTTAGGCTACGGACAACTTCAACATTTCGAACGTTTTGAATCCGAGATTAATTTCACAATGTATCGAAATGTGTTTCACGTGGTACTAAGTGAAACAACAACAATGAAACTCATAACTATAACATTTACTAGTAAATTTTAAGGCTACCTGCAAAATAGGAAGCCTTAATTCCTTATAGTATCAAAAGCATTGTAGTTCAATCGTAAGTTGACAGTGAAGCTCGAAATCACTCGCCTATTTGTTCTGTCAAGCAACTTTTGTGTTTTATACAAATTGGTCACAAATTCGTCTAAGAGTACACTGCTATCCCTATACACTAATTAAAAGATAAAGTACGTAGATTTTTGAAAACTTTTTTTTAAAGGGTGGTAGAACCTAACCAGGTTCGACCGGGTCAGTACCACCACCACACCTATTTCTGCTGTAAAGCAACAGTGTGGTCGCCGGCACGCTTTGGATAAATGAGGCGACCAACTTAGTCCTCAGGAG
>DWHE01000267.1:0-11403 GCA_018247495.1 Satarupa nymphalis | reverse complement strand
GGTAGCATTATCATGTGTCCATGATTATGATAAAAAAAGCCACAGTAAAAGAAAATTTTGTTTTATAAATAACGATTTTATTGGTTAATTCTTATCTTAAAATTTAATGCAGAAAAATATTAGTTACAATGACTACATAACACTTTACAAGACAATTTGGGAAAAAAATTGTATGTTAAAATAAAATAAAAATATTGTACTCTTAGAACATAACTAGAAATAAATTTTCTTAAATACTCATGAATTTTTGAAATATAACGTAAATATTGCATAACCCCACTATTTATGAACTTTATGGTTTATGTACAATTGATAGAAGTGATAGAACTAAACTAAAAACATTCCATCAAATGAAATACAACAAGCCATTAACAAATTAATTTTCAACTAAAATACTATATTTGATAAGTGCTAGAGCCATGTAAAAGTAATTATATATAATACTGCATTCTCGTTACACAAAATGATGGCTATTTAAAAACGGTTTTGCCACTAACATACAATCTCATAGGACATGTAAATTAAACTAAAATTCTGTTGTATCTCTAAAATGTAGTATTTTCTCAATACATTTGAATGGACCATCAAAAAGGGGCCAAAGGGAGTGGTTTCTCCACCATAAGACCACAATCTCAAGAGGCTATCATGGGGCTGTTTAAGAGTTGTTTCTTCACTCATATCCCAGTTGATTGGTGTAGTTTAGGCATGAACAGCCAGAACCTTGCCCCTTTGTTGTTCCATAAAAATTTTCATGTCGTCATACCAGCTTCCAACGCTTGTGTTTTTTCTCAGGTCATGGAATGCCTGGCAGCCCTCTATGCTGCTTAGGATACCATATACAGAAATGTCTGCGAGGTTTGGCTCCTTCCCGCCGAGAAATCGCGAGCCTTTATTGGCAATAGCAGAAATCCACTCATTTGCCGCATTGTACAATGACAAGCGAACATCACCCTTAATGTTATGTCTGAAACAATATTATTATTACATTGGATAATAAAACGAGAACAGTAAAAGGCAAATATCTTATATCCTCTGCACTACGGCACTTACATACATTGTTTGTACAGGTAGTGACTATAGGTTTCCAACACACACCTCGTTATGGGTCAATTCTCTACAGAGGTACTTGTTACACATTGTGCTAGCAGTTCACCAACAACACTTAAGAATGGTTGTCTCGTGACCATAACACAGAAATGCTCATGGCCATAGACTGCCACCAGTGGTTAAACATTCATGTAGATGGATGGCGTATAGGTTAAAGGTTAAATAGGTTAAAGAAAGAAAAATGAGTAAGACTACCTTGTCTTCAATCGTTTGGAGATCACCCACATGGCTGCAGCTCCACCATACACCATCAATGCGCATTCCCAAGCAGGGAATGAATCCTGCCAACCACCCACCTCCTCAAACCATTTGAATGTTTCCAGAGCTTCACCGGGAGTCCTGTACACATTTGGTGACAGTGTGTGCACTAAAACCTTGTCAGCCCATTGCCTCCACTTTCGCTCCTCTCTGGAATATGTTATTTGGTAGAAGATCAACACTGTAACACTGTTGGCACACAAACATCAACAGAGTTCTCAGAAGTATCAACAGACAGCACTCAAACGAGTAGTGGCTGGACACTGCTGTCATGGGCTGCAAATATTAATTGCTTGCCCATTTGCCACTCCGATTACAAGCAGTTGTCAAATCTATCTTCAACTTGACAGGATCAATCTCGCTCCAGTGGTAGTACATTTAAAATGGTCTAGGGTTTAGTACACTCCAACAAAGACGTTGATTATTATTAAACATTAGGTCATCTGTAGACTAATGATTCAGTTTGGTCAGTTACCTAACTCAGTACAAGTGTACTTACTTCTTCTAAACCACACAACTGATTATGATACAGTTTTTACAAATAGAAAAAGCGATAAACAAAGATGGTTTGTATATATAATTTGTAGATACATAAATTACTTAACATAAATTGATTGTACTATGAGTGTTTTATTTTTTTTTAAATGGTATTCTTACAATCATATGGCTAGGACTGGCTAAACCTTAACATACATCAAAATAATGCACTAGAAAACTAGGTCTTCGTATTTTATAATAAACTTGCTGAACTGGCAAAAGTTGTTCTATCATATAAATTATCAAAGAAATCGAACATAAGTATAAATTGACGCGACACTTCATGTAAATGACTTTCTTTTTTTTTATTGATATAAGAGTAGCAAACGGGCATGCAATTCACCTGGAGTTAAGTGAACATTGCAGCCCATGACAACTGTAACCAACCTCAAATTGGACCATTGTCCATCTCGAGATCGGTCACAGCTGCGTTGCTACTCCTGAGGACTAAGTCAGTCGCCTCAATTAACCAAAGTGTGCCGGCAACCACACCCTTCAAACTGAAACACAGCTTGCAAGAGTTGATTTACAGCAGAAATAGGTGTGGTAGAAATACTTCACTTCAATGAATGAAGGTTAAATTATTTGAATATTGTTACTGTAAAAATACATTTTGTAGTGGACCAAATTGTGAATCTAAACCATTCTCGAATCCTCTGAAAAGACAAAAAATTTCATTAAAATCGTTTCAGCCGTTTAGGAGGAGATTAGTCACATACACATGCACAGAAGATTTATATATTTTATAATAAATATATTTATTGTCATGCAAGGTGCACTTCATTTTCTTTATTTATAAATTGCTAATATGAGGAACTGTGGTGAGTCACTATTAAGATTATAAATAAGATCTTTAGGTATAAAATTACATCTATGTTCTATAGTCATTTTACTAAGAATAACTTCACCGTTTTAAGAAATGTAAAATTAGAAAGTATTTCATACTTACGTCTCTGCAGGTTTTTCCCTACCATTTGGCAGTGGCTCATTATGCATGATGAAATATTTATTTGCAATGTCTGTTACTTTCTTACCCTCTTCGTTTATATACTGATGGGCCGGGTAAAATCGAAGTATCTCTGGCAACTGTAAATCTTTTACTCTTAAATGTGTCTCCAAAACTGATATAATTGCTGTACTGTCCAGTAGTTGCTGAAGTAGAACATATTATTTTTGGTTATTAATGCCAAACAGCTCTTTGTAGCAAACAGTGAACTTCCAGAGTAAATGCCAATAAAAAATAAACTACCACCTAACAAAAAACTCATGCAACTAGTTATTTGCATCTCCTTATAAAATAATCAACTAAAGCAGAAAAAAATTGGTATCCAGATTGAACAAATTACATTTTATTGGTATTTATATTTTTATGTTATATATATATATATATATAGTTACTACAACAATATGACACTAAAGCTTACTAATCACAATTGCAATACCTGATATCCGCCATCAACTTTTGCCAGCAAGATTGGAACTTTCTTGTATCCAGACCATTCAATGGCTTGCCGAAGAACTGCATCAACTTCAACTACTTCATAGCTGATACCTCGAGAGTCAAGGTAAGCTCTGACCTTGCAGCAGAATGGGCAGGTCTGGTATTGGAAGAGCACCAACTGAAGATTACTAGAATCCGAATCATTGACGATCTGCAAAAATCATTGATTATCATACAACTTTTCCTTTATGTTTCAATTATTGTATTTTCCAATAGGTGCCTAAAGCCGAACTGGATTAAATACGTAATGATAGAATTGTTTCAAATCTACGGACTTTAAAAAATAAATATTTCGTACTCTGTACTGAGGTTGATACTCTGGAGCTTTTTCCAGAAAAGTATATTTTTCAAACTGTGGCGTTGCAGGCTTCTTAAAATTTATCTTGTAGTGCGTGTAACCTCCATAGCCCACTCCTATAAGAATGCCGACACCGGCACTCACTACGGTTAATTTGGCTGTAGAAAACCGGCTCCTAGTGGAAAACAGCGTCTTCGGAAAATTTAAATTGTCGTTCAATAACGGTACACATCTTTTTCGTAGGATTGTAAACGAAGTTCGCCACATGATTCACTTCCTTTACTATAACATTCACAGAAGAACACTCAGAAATAGTAGAGATACGCAAATCCTTGAACGTCGATATTATTCAACCAATATCAGCATACACAGGTAAATGACAGATTTTATAGTTTTTACGTTAGTGGCTTCACATTTCTTACTCATTCAGCCAGGATAGAAATAATTAAACATTGTCGATTCTGAAGAGCTCATGGAATTTATCGGATTTATGTCATAAAAGCTATGAAACTTTATTAAAACTTCAGATACATCTATTAAAATTTAAATAAAAAAAACGTTTAGTCAATTTTTGAGGCTCTACTTATATTTGTCCCATAAGCGCCACTATTATTATACATGTAATACACTAATTGTTTAAGTATAATTAAATGTATAAACACAACTTGTTATTTATTTAAAATGGGGTTTTTAATTTTTCTTTTTAATATTATTTTAGAACTAAGTATAAATTTTTCGATTTAATAAAAAGTCCGGAAAACTATCCACTCGATTATAAATGGGCATCGTCACCTACAGACATAGGCTATTCTAGAGGAGTAACTATTGAGTTACTGATTTCGTAGGTACCCCCTTATTGCTTTTATTAGAAAATCCCCTAAAATAACGCTCTCCAAAAACCTAAGAAGGAAGTTCTTTTGCATCTCCACGTCTGTACCACATAAGTTCGTGTTAGAAATGTACGTATAAATATAGTCATCGATTGCTACTTATCCATTTGGTGTAAATGTGAAAAGAAATGTTTAGGCAGATAGTGCAACAAAAAAATAAATAAAAATCCAGCTCGAGACTTGATTTAACTAATAAGCCGCTCTGGCAGTTATAATCTTTGCCTGAACTTACAACTTACAAAAATGCTCTTCCTTAGATTATTACAGACTTAAAACAAATTAGGTAATTATTTCGAATTGTAATACTCACACATAAATCTAAAAGGGTTTTTAAACTTAAAAAGTATTTTCGGGAGGTAACCTTGTATTCCCCTTAAATCAAAAAAAAATATTTGCATCGGCTTTTAATCAATAAGCATTATTAATAATATACCGAAATAATTGATTTACGCTCCATTAATTACAAGCATTAAAAAAATCCTTTTTAGTACCCCACAAGCGACCACAATTTTGCCGCCTCTCATTTTTTGCCTGTGTGGTAATTTTCCCATATCGCCGGCCCTTACATTGGGCTTTGCACCAGCTAAAACAATTTCTGTGATCACTCACTATTTTAATGTAATTAGAACACGTAGAGAGCACTTATATAATAGCGTAGGCCTATAAGTTACTTTTTTTAGGTGTTCTAGCCTTTTGGTGATTATTTGATCGTTAATGATCCTAATTTTAAATTTTATCAATTTGGTCAAATGCATTCACTTTATATATAGAAGTAATACTGCACTATTCCTCCTATATATAAATATAGCAGTTATAATCCTAACTAATGTTACTAATGCGTATGTGAATATGTGTTTTAGTTTGTTACGCTTTCAAACTTAAACCTGTAAAACGATTTTAAAAATAATTTCTTCGATGGAAATCTACATTATCGGCAAGTAACACAGACTATAGTTTATCCCAGTATTCAAACGGTGACGGGAAGTACGCTGGTGAAACCGTGGGGCGCTACGCTAGTATAATATAAAAAATACAATACAATACAATACTTGGTCTACAAATTTACTCAATTTTTTGTTATTGGAACACGCTCATTCACACGTGTAAATATTATGATTTTTGATGATCCAGCAAATATTATCCTACAAAAATTTGGGAAACATTTGTTTGAAACATATAGACGTCATACTTGCTCACATGTTGTGTTTTAACTAGAAGTTAAAGTATATAATTTACGTTTTCCAGGTGTCTCTTAAGCTTCCCTTAAGGCTATTTAGAAGAACATTAAAATTTATCTCATTAATTTCTTAACCAATACTTTAGAACGAACTTTAGTACAAAACGGTCAATTACACCAATTGTAATATCTTGATGTACCTTGGTACGTGGTAATGTTTTTGTGATATCTAAATTATATTTATGAAATACTTAAATATCTCAAGATATTTTTATTTAAGTTTATATAACGTTGGTTCATTATGTAGAATACTATGTAGACAATTTTGTTAGCTAACTGTATACGCCTACATGGCAGTAACTCAATATACTAGAATCCAAATTTATTTAAAAAGATATATCGATTTTAATCATTCAATAAATTGTAGCTACATATTGTCGTTGTTCGTCGTGATAAGCAGTTGTGATATCTGTTTTGTTAATAATGGGGAAATTAAAAATGTTTTGTGTTATCTTCAGATCATTCTTCTTTTAAGTGGTTTAGAGCATTTAGTTTTTTTCTTTTTTTTATGATTTGTATCATACTTCTCGCTGGTATTGTCAAGGTAGGTAGCCAACGAATACGTAGTAGATATATATATATATATTAATAAATTGTACTGTATTGGCGGGTTAGCAGCTCAAAATACAGTACGAATATTGCAATTGTATAATCATAAACAGAAAAAAGTGTTCAGTCATAGGACGGTGGTTATGATTGAAGAATGCCGTATACGCCGCGGTCGCGGGGCTCCGGGCGTGGGCCTGACGGGTCGCCACGATCTCAAGTCGCGCCTATGTCAGAGCGGCAGCAGCTGGCCTTAGTAATGCAGCTGTCGTCTTTGGAGGTTCCCCCAGGTTTGTCATCTTTATAATTATGATGATTATATTATAAATTGAGTTCTTGTGTAACTGCGTAATTTTCTTGTATAGCCTCTTCAAACCCGGGGGAAGAGAGAAAGAAAACTAAACAACAAAGAAATGAACGTGGTGAAACTCCCCTTCACATGTCAGCCATGAAGGGGGATCATGAATCCGTACAAAACATCCTTGATGATGGACAAGACCCTGATGTACCAGACTTTGCTGGTAAGATTTTACATGCATGTTTAACATAAATCTAATATGTCACTAATCTTTAAAATGAAATCATACAATATTTCTCCATCGCTTTATTTCCATTTAGAAGAAAATATAAATATATAATAAATGTATAACCAAACTATAAAAAGATAATTATTGAAACTGGATTAGTTTAACAAGATGGCAACCAAGATCACAGAAGCAAAAGAGATGAGAATTGGTAATTTTTGTACTTTTGGTTCCACTTTTATTATTTTTCGGTTTTCAAAACTATTCAGAAATAAAGTCAAATGGATTAAGTTTGGTACTATAATAATCTTGCCTTTAAGCCAAAAAATTGGAGTACGCCCAGTTCTTTTATACCACAACTTTGCTGCACAGTACTTGTCTCATCCATTTTAAAACAACACTACTAAGTATACACCACCAATATAACAGATACCATATAACAAATAAACAGGTCACCCATTACTGATGTAATGAAGTTGTTAATAAAATCAATAGCATGGTACATACAAAAGGTCAATTACAAGTTGTCACTATTATGCTTAAACAAACAAACATGGACAAAAGAAGGTGGAGTTAATTATTCTGAGCAAAATAGACAGATTCAAAGGTAGCGGCAACTAACCATTTAAATGGATTGATATGATGATTGCACTTGCAACAGAACTCTGAAGAACTTAACAACCTTGTTGAAACATCACACATGCAAAGTATACAAGCCCTGATGCAAAATAGTTCTTCTAGTATAAAAAGTAGTGCAAAGCGTAAAATATAGAAAGTAAATATTGGTAAAATAATTAAGAACGTGTAATAAGAAGTAAATCACAATTTGAAGAACATTTTAAAGTTTATTTTAACATAACTGAAATTCTTTCATGACTTTACATAACAAAAAATTTAAAAAATATTCTAAAAAACATAACGAAAAAGTTCGTCTACCCTTGTCACCCACGCAAAATAGTCCATCTACCACTTAGTTGTGTCGCCTTTGCTCTCAATGACAGCTTTAATGCGAAGAGGCATAGTTGCACCCAACGCTGCACACTCCTCAGGCGTAATTGACTCCCAGAGAGCTAAAAGTTTAGCCTTTAAGTCGCTCTTCGATCTTGATGGATTTTTACGGAGAACTTTTTTCATTTTCCACCATAGGGTGGGTGCAAATGTCATGCATATAAAATTTTATCCTGATGCTGTATGAAAATCTATAGTAAGACTTTTTTTTATCTCTAAACTAACTTTCATCGAACCTGCTCTACAACTTACTGAAGGTAGGAAGCAAATAATAATTGATACACAATAAAAGTAGGAAGCAAATAATTCAAGTAATTCTAATCTTTAAATATCATAAATGGATGCCATCTACTGTTACATACCAACTTTAATGTTGTATGATTTCACAATGTATTTCATCCAAAACAGCATAATAATCATTACCATCAGAAATATTTATCTAAACCATTGTCATTATTGTTTAATTCTAATTCCAAATATCGGTACTTTGGCTAAAAGTTTATAAACAAGGATTTTTAATTTCAGCTGTTTTTTAAAGGTTTGTTATGTGTAGCCTATCACCTCATAAACATCATAGTTGTTGGAAATTTAGTTGCCATCAAAAACATGTTTTTCAAGCTTGTGACTTTTCAGTGAGTGTATTGTTCATTTGTTAATATAATATGTGTATACTGCTACTTTTAAAGAAACCTAATACCATGCAATGCATAATGCAGCGCTTCTGAGTAAACACTTTATAAAACGTCAGAAAAACCTTGTGAATAATACAGTAGGAATAAAGTTTCACAAAACTATAAAAACCTTACAGAAAACTAAAATAAACTAGAAACAAAATTGAAGATTTTCAGTGGCCACTGAAAAGCAAAATATTAGACCACATAGAAATATGGATAATTATTTGTATTCCTTAATATTACTATATTTAAAACTGTCTCTATTTGTGGATAAATAATAACTGGAAATTTCAATATTCCTATGCCAATAGTTGTACTTCTTTTTAGCTATACATTGTTAACCTTTAAATCCAGTTTAGTCATAATAGAAGCAATCATGGCTTTAACAGGTTATTACCAGCACCACACCTATCTATATACCTATGTGAATTATATTTCTGTTAGAAGAGTTTACCTTCAGAGGTGACCAATTCAGCCCCTCGTGTAACAATGTAGCTTAGATATCAAACTCCAAAACTGCCCAATAATGTGTGCTATGCTTTGAAATACCATAAAATCTCTGATGTCACTGATCCACTTCTCATGTTACCCTTATATGTGAAATAGCTACTTTTATACTAATACAATTGTGCCACTTACGATTCTTTTAATTTTTGAAATATACTTAATTGCAAGTATACATATAAAATCAAACTTTATGTAATATTAACAACAAAATATATTTGATAAAACAACACTTCTCTGCCTTAGACAGACATCATAATCTTCATTTTATCCAGGGGTCATTTGTTAAATAATTCATATTCTCGATATTGTATCAGGGTAAAACATTCTGTTTTAAAATTCAACAATAACAAAAGTGATTTAAAATTCTAACACTTATCGGACAGTGTTACTGAATAAAAATCAGTCATGATAGGAGTTTTAGGTCGCTTCAAAAACATGGAAAGAAAAATATTTCCAGTCATTATTATTTTCAATTTAGAAAGAGGTTATAAAATCATTTTCCAGATTTTCCAAACAATCTGTACACATTAGATTATTGTGGTTGTTAAGTATGATTTAATAACTGTTTTATTATTCATCATAAAGTACTTATTAAATAACACTTAAAGACACTGTGTTTCTGTTAAATAATATTCATTTGCTTTTAATGGTTTATGTGATGACTAATAATGTAAGTCGGTTTTATTTGTATCCTTTTATAATCATATATTATATATGTATCTACTATATTCCGCCCGCGGCTTAGCCGGCATTTTTTATCAAATTTCATTTCATTATAAATATTTATTGTACATTTATTTTTTCCTTTATGAAAATTTTGTCTGTCTGCCTTTCAACCAAGAACAGCTTGATCGATCTTGATGAAAATTAGTATTTACAAATAAATCCATTCATGTTTCCTATTGTAATAAAGTAACTACTGTTATAAAAAAAACACTTAGTTATTTTTTGTATCTTAATATTGTGACTGTCATATCGTTTGCTGTATTGTGGTTATCAGCGATATTCTCTATGTTCCACTGTGTACACCATCCTCTCTCTAACAAACACTGACCTGTTTCATTAATTTACAGAAAATTTTGTATTGTTATAATATTATTTGATTATAAGTGGGAAATTACAATATTTTATTGAGGATAGGACATACAAGATATTATATTAGAATAAAGGTCATCAATCCATATAACTGTAATTAAAGAGTACCTTATATTTAAATTTATATATATTTCGTATTATAAATATGTGTAATAAATTAATTGGAAGATTACCAAATATAACCAGTCTGAATGGATATTTAGTTAATTGTGTAATTATTGTTCCATATTTATTTATATGTACATTCGAGATTTCAAAACTATTTAAATTATTATTATCATTTATCAATTTTGAGTGAAATCAATTACTGAAATGCCTAAGTTCAGTATGTTATAATATACCCATTGTGCACCGTCTACCGGTAATTAAATAAACCAGAATTGCAAGTAGTGGTGTAAGAACTAAAAGTTTTCAGAACACATAAGTATAACTCACTTGTAATTTAATCCTGGTAGAACCTTTTCGTGTCCAACAGGTTCAGTACCACCATCACACCTATTTCTACTGCAAAGCAATGCGAGTTGTGTTTCAGTTTGAAGGATGTGGGTGGCGGCATACTTAAATTATGTGCAATGAACACTGAACTGTAACCAACTTTCAAGTTTTTTTTTAGTTGTAATGAGCTGTAATGATCACTTAACATCAAGTGAACCATTGCTCGTTTGCTACTTTCATACCTATAAAAAAATATAAATGTAAAATTTACATTTTTTTACCAGTTTCATATTCAATGTTCTATTTTAAATTCTTCAAATCATATGTAGCGTTTTTTGAGCCATTAAATTAATCAAAAAAAATTAATAACAATAAATTATATCGTAATTATATGTCACATACGTACTATAAATCTCGTTAAATTTGGATCGCTTTAAATTATGTGGTGAAATGTTAATGATAGGCATAACAAAAGCATTGTAAATATACTGTGTTATTAGAAAGAATTGGCAGGATCATATGTCTTTAGGTACCGATATAGTTACACTTCTACTAACTTCTAAAATAGTGAAATTCACTCAAATGATTCTTAGTAATTCGACCTCTAGCGTATTTAGGTCAAATATATCGGAATTAGTATTTGTTCTCAGGCGCGGAACATAGCAACCATGTATCTATTTTGCTATAGCAGTTGCTAACAGGATAACGTCTCACACCTATTGTGTGTGTGCGTGTAGTACATAACTTATGATTGACAACTTCAATTGGGAAATGGTCTCGCTCCTC
>DWHE01000266.1:0-11408 GCA_018247495.1 Satarupa nymphalis | reverse complement strand
TCACTCATTTTCAATCGCGGCTTAATGCCTTGATTACTGGTTTTCAGTACGACCAATTTCAATTTGGAACAGCGTGGTAGGCCATGATAATATTCAGTAAGGCCCGGATCAATAATAAGATATTTACGAATTCAAGTTTATCTTGGCTTCACAGAAATTAAGTATATACATCTCTGACAAGGAATTCCGTCAAACCATTATACTGTCTCTGTATTTCAGCTTGCGAAATGGGAAGCATTGTAAACGATCCCATTATCTGTCTAGAGAATTGTCTCGGGAAGATGCGCACTACTTTCCAAAGATCACGATTGCTGGTAATTTAGAAACACGACTCAGAACTGCAAACTACATTTAATTAAATAGTAACTAAATGTATCTTACTGATAATATACATTTATTGTTCATTTTACTACGAACTTTTACGTTAATTTCCAAAAAAAGTTCTTTGGTCAGCAAAAATGAACTGTTGGTTTCATATGAGAGCCCTTTTTGCGTCGTGTCAAGAGAAAGAATAACAGTTAGGAAGGCCCAGCTTACATAATTCCATAAATAATTATAGGACCAAACTATTGTTATCTTGGGAGCATATTCGTTTCAAATTATTTTGACTAAACAACAATATGTTTTCTTGTCTTCAGTTGCTTACATTTCTACGGTAAAAAAGAGACCCTTCCAGCTGTTCCACGAAATACGGCAGGCGTTGACTGGAACAAGTCTCAGCCAGGATTCCAGGCCGGAACACCGTTATCGAGGGTTAGTGCGCAAACAGGTACTATATATATCCTGGAAAGGCACACAATTTATAGCAACTTCGGCAATGGCGGGTTAAATATATTCGCACCTGTCAATCGAAAAACTATTGAACCAATTACAAACTACTTCTTGGTGGTTTCTTAAAATAAACCATCTTCAAAGAAATTAATTTTTTCCCGATTTTTTTTGCAGGGAAATGTTTTAAAATTCGACGTGCCGCGTGAAAATGCCTTTAAGAATTCTTTCATTACAGTCTACGGTATTTCCATAGTAGAGGCATTTTCCACTAAAATGCTAAAAGTAAATATAGAATTAATACTTCAATTCCTTTAAATATGTAAGCAAATATTTAACAATAATCTTTTTCTACATTTACATTGGATCTATATAGCTTAGCTATGTATATGTACGTGATAGTTGTAATCAGAATGTATGGAACTTGTTCTCATCACTTTCAATTATTAAATAAATACGGTATTACCGAATTCACTGCTTAATTCGGCCTATGGGTCCCCAAGCGGAGCTATGCATAAATCAGTAAACCCTTCTAGGTGTTTATATATCGTAGGCAATTGTAAAGACAGTAGACAAAGGACCGATAAACTGACAATGAACTTTTAAAAATCGTATACTGAAGTTGCACCAAAAGAAATTTTAAAACTACAGTAAAATATTCAGATACAATATTAACAAGAACTTTTTCAATTTTTCCTGTTTTTTTAGTTACGTGTATTTCTTATGCAGTTCACTTAGTGCTATCTGATCATGCCCATGACAAATGTAATGGATCTCATTTGGACCATTGTCCAATTCTGGGTCGGTCGCAGCTGCGTTTCGCTGAGGGCTAAGTTGGTCGCCTCATATATCCTAGAGATGCTGACACCCACACTTTTCTAACTGAGACACCACTGGAAAGAGTTGCTTCACAGCAGAAATAGGTGTGACAGCGGTACTGTACAACCATGTTATGTCATTTATCGTAATGACATATGACCGTATGTACGACTGTACAAAGGCTATCCTAAGTTGATATAAAGGCCAGTTACAATATGAAGTTTTTGAAATAAGAATATTGGGTTTCTTCTCGTTCTCTGCCGACTACCGACGATTATCTTGTAAGGCGATAAAAATTATCGTGTAAACCTGTCGGTCCCGTGTTTGCCTATAGCGGTCGTCCCCTCATCAGCGTACAGATTGCGATACATGACCGTAGTGAATGCGTAACGTTATTATGCAAAAAGCTTTGCTAATGCAGGGATTCCCAATCTGGGTTCCGTAGAATAGTCATCAGGGTTCCGCCAAAATTATTTATTATTAGTTACAATACCACGGTTACAAATATTATTTTGAAATAGCGCAAAACATGTGATGAGAAGGACTCATTACTTTTATGTAAATAATTAAATTGATAAAACAGTAAAACAATTTCATTCTTCACATTAAAACTTTAAGTTAAGAATATTGTTTCAATTATATTACACATTTATTAAAAAAATGTTCTTATATAAATTTCAGTGTTGATTTGTAATCATTTGATAGGGGGTTCCATAAAATATAAGATATTTGGTTGGTGTTCCTTTATCTTTAAAGTTTAGGAACTCCTTCCCTAATGGTACAGTGCGGTTCGTATGTTCGAGACCACACTCAACCCTGTGTCGGCTTGGATGTCATGTAAATTTCATAGTAATCACTGTCATCCTAAGACAGCTGTCCATACGTCCATCAAAATCCAAGCGTCCGTCAAACATTATATTAGAATATACGAGGACGAGACTTACTGGACCTTCGCGACCATTACAGTTACGTACGCCATATTCGTTTAATTTTCAACTTTATGGCCCTGTAAACTGTAGTGAGGGAGAAAATTCACAGAATTCCAACGATAAAGTTATAGTGGTCTGGATAACCAGTTAAGGAAAATTAAATTCCAGTAGCTCTATATCACGCGATATTTATGAACGCTTCATGCTATATAGGGATTAAGAAATCTTGAGAACATTTATTTACGACCTTCTGGTGTTTATGCTTCATTTGACTTCTCTTTCGATTTCCTCCAAGGTGCCTTCTCAGAAACATCAATTTTGTTGGTAGCACTGGCAATTACCGCCCATGACGTTATTTACTACATAAAAATTATCATTACAGTAAGTGTACCGTTTCGTTCAGGGTATGATACTTGTTAGTAAATTACATGTAATATGTGATTATCTTAATATATAAAAAAACGTGTCACGTTGTTTGGTCGCGATGAACTCCTAAACTAATGAACCGATTTCAAATTTTGCACACTGTGTGCAGTTTGATCCAACTTGAGAGATAGGATAGTTTATGTCTCAATTTATTGTCGCAATATTTTTTTTTATTGCAAATTATTTGTTAATAAATGACAAAGAGTTATAATTATGTGTGAGTTCCATATGATTCTAAAAGATGGCAGTGTAGGCAATTCATCGGGTGGATTGAGTAAGTATCCAATAGATGGAGCTATGTTAAAAGTACAAATATATGTAGGCGATACGAAGTTCATCAGGTCATCTAGTATCATATATTTTACATAAAACATGTCTACTGGACTATACGTGTTAGTTAATATTAAAAGCATTTTCTTCCATTTTTATTTACACCTTAAAAATTTTCCAAAAATAGGATTAAAATGAGATAAATAGTATGCAACATCAATGTACAATTCTCTTTAGAAAATATTCCGCGTGTATTGTACTTACTCAACGATGCTTGACGATAAAACGGATATACAATTTACTATATGGTATCTAGTCGTAAATCTAAATCTATTTGTCTGTACCCGATGTAAGAGTGTTGATTGCTATTTATTGCTTGGTTTTGAACTTGACTTCCGCGGGTACCGGCCACTAGGTCCTTTCACCCACAACAAGCTCAGATTTGTGATTACAAGATCGTACATTCATTGATAATTCGCTAACAAACTCGGTCGCTGCAGTTACGAGAAATGTAGATAATCTGTTTGCAAGCTGCTGCTTTCGATGTTAAGATACTGATTGTTATTTATCACGTGGTTGCTGTTTGTCGCATTTCAAAGTAGAAATTAAATAATGCTTGAAGATTTCAGAATTTTTTTTAAGTTTATGGGTTGACTTTTATTGATTTTCCTATAAAAAATTAAGAGGGATTCAGAAGTGAAAGTAATACGGATTTTTCCAAATTATGAACCATAATGGCCAGTCGTCATTTTTTTCGGCTGTAAATTAAAATTTACAAGTGGCAACGTTTTAGTTACATACTTGAAACTGAACAAAGACTTGACCTATCTAGTATATTTGAGTTAATTATTATTTTAGTAAATTATACACTCGACATAATTAATCCGTTACTCTTATTCCAAATAAAAATGTCAATTAACGTCATCTTTTTAGACTCACAAACTATGTATATATCGTCGCTTAGAATATCGTTAAAGACAATGACGCGTCGCAATTTTGAAATAACCTCACACTCACATCACTGTATGGATGTTGCACATCAATATTCGTTTTCGCTGCATTCTCTCCCTTTTTTATTTTTTGTTCATGCGGAACTACAGGAACTCTACACACTCAACTTGCACAAACGTGACGCTAGTCGACTTACACGGCTAAGGCTATAATAGCCTAGACCTAAATAGGGGAAAAACTCGTCGCTTGGCATTCAATAAGCGTTCTTGCTTCCTTTATTACCCGCAATACGTCTTTACCAGCTGCCGGCAAGCAGATGGCAGCGTAATTACTTCCAAGGGGTGAGTGGCATTTAGGTCATTGTTTGATTGTTTTGCTAATGTTCAAAGGTGGAATAATAATTGACACGGACCCTCCTCTGTTTTCATTAACCCGACGTAATTTTTCTAAAGCAAGAAATATATAATATATCCACAAAGCGACAATCTCATTTTACAGTTACATGAATCGATATCACGTATATTCGATACAGAATGTATGATCGATAAATTACTGAACTGCTGTCTTGGTTGACACCATAGGAAAGTAGTGGTCAATCCAAGCGCAAGCTTCCGACAGCTTTAAACATCCTATAGTTGAATTATGAGTAACTCAAGCTGGTTTTGCGATTTTCGTTTAAGCAGTATTATTTAATGATATAAGACTTGCAAACGGTCAATCAGTTCACGTGGTTTTAAGTGACTACCTAATACAATATAAAAATAGATGTTTTCGACCGGTTCGAACTTGGAAAAGTTTTTACCCCATTTAGCAATAGATAGAGAGACTATTTATTGTGTATATCTTAATTAAATTGTAATGCAAAGAGAGAAAGAAGAAATATCAATTGGACAACACAGAAATGAAATACGCATAGTACTGCTTTAAGATAATATCTTACTGGGAACCCATACGAAAATGAAGGAAAACAGTAGAAATAGAAAGTACGCAAAATAAATATAAATAAGTAGATACACAAACAAAAAGACTCAGATGGCGACCTATCGTAAAATGATTTCCAATAGACGAGTCGCAAACGATTTTGTTATACGATAGTCACAGAGCTTCCGATAGTAATCAATTCACAGTGGAACTATCTGTTAGTTTAATTTATCTTTTCATTTGTGTAAGACTGGAACGTTATTCACTAAGGATAACTGCATTAAACAATAGCTCATTATTTGTTTTGCTTATGCTCAAAGGTGAAATAGGTCAAGAGAAATAATTACTGAAATAAGCCGCTCTACAATGAGGTGGCAAGCCCATTGTCAGTAGAGTGCAAATCATCCAGTCTGAATTGTTTGGAGTACAAAGAGAATAGATAATGGACATTTAATAATTGTAATCTATTTTTGGTACCAAGTTTCTGTTGATACAAAAATTATGACTTCTTTTAATATTACATAAACGGCAATGTGAAATTCAAAAATATTTCATTTTAAATTAATTATTTTACAAGAAATTAGTGACAGCAATTAAGTGGTAACAATGTTTCACCCTTTTGATACAAATAATTTGTAACATAATGCTTTGTATACCTAAACATTACGTAAGCGTTTTAATGTAACACACATTACACTAAAACAAGTTTTTATTTCATTTTTATTATTTAAGCTGATATTTTCTTTTCTTTCTTCTTTTTTTATATACAGAAAATGTTTTTTAATTTTAATTTTGCAATATACCTAAATTATTATTTTATACTCATAATTTTTTATTTTAAATTATTATTTTTGTCTATATTTAAATTTGTTCGGGCTATTCTCCAAAAGAGCTTAACGAGTTTGATGAAACATTCATTTTCAGGCTCAACTTTCAAGACTCGATTACTATTACCCAGGATATGTTTATGATGTAGTTTAGGATGGGAAAAAGTGTGATAAACCAAATAAAAATTCTAACGTCAATCAACTTGGTAACAATAAATATATCTCTATGGAAGAAATTAAATACCGAATTAGTATATTCAATCGTTAGTAAATCCTTTCTTTTGTTTCTTCTGGACACACATTATTTATGAATTACATATGTATGTATTCAGTTGTCTTGTTAACTCCTCATTTATTTTCACATTTAAATACGAGACATTATATTTCTAAACTATAAGGAACTAAGTTTTATCTACAAATAACGATTTATTTAATTTATTTAACGATTTGTTATTCGACCAGTTATAAATTTTATATTCTCATCGTGCACCTTCTGTCGATAGTATTATACATTTCTTAGAAAAAAATATATTAAAAAACGACTTAACATCTGAGCAGCTTTTATTCAATCTTTTCTTGCTATTAGGAGCAAATAATCATAAATGAAAGATATTTTCCCCATTATGTTCTTTATAAGTTTGACGAAGTACGTAAAAGCATTTGGAAAAAAAACTTACCGGAATCATTTTCGGAGGACATGTGTAGTTTCGCCTTTACGACACTCCTTTCTGAAAACAAATAAGAGTTTAGTTTTCTTCTGTATTTATTATAATATGTACACAATGTTACATGTAGTTGTGTGTTAAAACAAATTTTCCTTGACCTAATTAATGGAAAATAAATTCTTAGACTGTGTTCCAGCATGACATATTAAGAATGTATTATTTTAATTTTTATTAGTAATATCATTGTAGCAGTTCAGTTATGGTAGAACCGATCCATATTCGACCAGGTCAGTACCTATCATACTTAATTCTACTGTGAAACAACTCTTCAGCGTTTTGTTTCATTGTGAAAGATATAAGTGATATACTTAGAATAACTAACGGCCAACTTAGTCCACAGAAGTAGCAACGCAGCCGTGATCGATACCGAACTATCAGTTTGAGGTTGGTTACACTTATCTTCAATTGCTTGATATGACTAGATATGATGCTGCTGACGACCCGGTCGAATGTGGACATGTCCTAAGACCACTATTCATACTGTTCGCTGGTATTCATAAATCGGATTTTTTGGGATCGCTGACATCATGTACAATGAGTGTTGTGTGGGTCGTTACTATTGTTCGTCGCGACTTATGTACACAATAGCCGTATTAGAATGTCATTTGGTCGTAGGTGTAACACGCAAGTTAATACACTATGCTAATAAGCAACTATTCTCTCTTATCGTTCGAAATAAAATTTAAATTACAGTGTCCTTAAAAAAAGTCCTTTGAAACACGATTTAACGGATGCATTGAAATGAGTTTCTTGTACGCGAGGAACTATTGCGTAATTATGGAACACGCATAAAAGGTGATCGTACTCGCTATAAAAAGCATGTCTCTAATGATCACTCGCTTATTTGCTTTTATCTTTAACCGCATCTAGTTAGAGTCGTCTTTAACGAGCAGCCTGGGAGCAAATTCGCCCTAGAAAACAACTCGTAAGCGCGTTAAGCCTACCTTAATTGAAATGTATGTTAACATGCCTAATGACGTTTTCAATACTGATTTGTATGTAAACAGAGACGATTTACGATTAAGCAGTTTTGTGTAATAAATCTGAGCAATTGCGACCCATATGGTAATGCCCCCGGAACGAAATCTCATATAAACTTCAAGAATTTTAGTGTTCATAAGAATTCGAGAACAGTTTTACTACGCTATTTCAAGACGCTAAATATTCATAACCGTACACACAACAAACAAACAACTAGCAACCTCGCCGAGCATGTGGGAGGGTCACAAACCTATTATTAAGATTTCCACTCTGAAGACAGCCGTTCAACATCGGGCACTAAAATGTTCAATGAAAGCTAAGAATTGTTAGCTAATGTGTATTTTGCTGTTGTACGCCGCGCCGGCACCAATGAGAAATTGCAGGCCAAGTTAGCACGTCAGTGCGGTGTTAGTACAAATTACATTCATTGCCTGAATGGCAATGACGGCGGTCGGAATTTTCTGACACTCAATTTATCTTTGGACGAAGCGATGCCGCGTCGCGGCGTCAACACGACATAGCATGGAGCTGTTAATAGGCAGGCAGCAACGTCGTCCGCATGGCGTCATTATCGAGTCGGATTGGGTGTCCGGAATGTTTATTGCGGGTTACGGGACGCCCACGCGACAGAATCAGCGACACGGAAGGGACAAATTGGCTGCCCTGCGGTTTCAGGAATGCTTATGGGAGCGCTCGACGGTAGAACGCGACGTAATTTGGGCGGTCGCCGTCGGTCGCAAGGCTGCCGCGTGAAATATTTGGTAGCGACGGGCGCGGCGGACCGATTTGCATACAATGAAGCGACAATCGAGGGTGCGTCCCCGACTGGAAAGCCGGCCGTCTTAGTAACGTTTCCGAGGTACCGTTTCTTGTTTCATCCGATATTTTATAGCTATTATTTAGGTCGTATGCCAGTACTATCGTAGTAAGTTGCTTTTTGTCGTATCTAATATTAAATATCAAAAGTTTGATGTTTTTTTTTTAATTCACTTAATAAAACAAACAGTAATACAATATTACATTATTACAAATTAGGAATCTAAGTAGTTTTACCAGCATGTTTAGGTAAATCGAAGGTAAGGGGTAGAAGAACAATATGAAAATTTTTGTTAAATTATTTTTGCAAATATCCTTGTACATTAATTATATTTCAAACGCTACTTCCGGATCAGACATACATAAGACCTAGCCAAATTTCAATAAACTTGTTTCGAATCTTTGTGATGATGATGAATTATTGTTTGAATTTTTAGCTCAGCAACCTTCTCGGGTATCCTCATAAAACCCTGCGAAAGTTTCATGACAATCTGATGAATGGTATAGGAACACATAGAAGACAAACTTACAAACATTTATTTTTGTTTTTAAATAGAAGAAGCTTAAAGAGTTTATTGCACATACTAAACATACATACAGGTGGTAGAACCTATTTAGGTTCGACCGGGGCGGTACCACCGGAACACCGATTTCTGCTGCCAAGCAGCCTTTGCGAGTTGTGTTTCAGTTTGAAGGGTGTGGATGCCGGCGCGCTTTGGATAAATGAGGCGACCGACTTAGTCCTCAGGAGTAGCAACGAGCTGTGATCGATTTCGAAATGGACAATAGTCCAATTCGAAGTTGGTTACAGTTCTCATGGGCTGCAGTGAGCAATTAACACCAGGTGAGCTGCATGCCCGTTTGGTACTCTTAAACCAATAAAAAAAAGTATCTGAAATAAATTAGTAAAATTTACCGAAAATTGCTTTAGTATCTGGTACGCATAAGAGGATTTGATCAGACGTAGATCTAATTAAATCAGTAGGTAAATTAAGAGCCGAAATGTAGAAACCACAGAGCCTCTCACAATACAGACCACCCCGAAGGTGGATCGCATTATCGCTTTAGGAACAAAGATTAATGTCACTCGACGACAAAAATAAAACTTGATTAGATTTTTTTCAACACGCCCGTTGAATTATTCGATATTCCATAAACGGACTTTCTTCCTCTCAATCTAAGTCGATTTGCATAATGAATAAATTACAATTCTATCAATTTTTTTGAACCGGCTTCAATTTTGTAATTTGAGAGACCAGAAGCCATTCATTAATTATCTCAACATTTTTTTTCACTGATCGATAGATGTTCCAATATTAATATATGCAATTGTTTGGCATCGTTTCTCGAAAAGAATAAAACGTGCAATATCCATGCAAGGTGGTGTTTCATTGGCAAGTTACCTGGAATTAGAACAACAATTAGCCATAAGGACATATGAGAACAGGATCGCTTTTTCTGTCTATTTCATCGTATAGTGAATGTTGATGGTGATTGTGGCAGGACTGGATGGGCATGTGCTACTGGATTAGCTAGTTTCTTGATGTTACACAAATAGCGTATCTTACATCAAAACATGTATACACCTGACTAGAAAATTCTTTAATCACATCTCTTATACGAATAAATCAATATTTTAGGTATAGACGTTATCTTTTACCCAATGCTGTTACTAAATTGTATGCTTGTTTCTTTTGTGCAGTCTTAGTTACTGTGTTTCAGTATGATAATTATGTGTTTCAGCACGCACAGTACATATGAAATGACGACGTAATCCTCACAAGTAGCAATGTAGTCGTAGATGTGACCGATCTCAACATAATGGTGGTGTAGAGTTTCTGTGTGTATATCCATATTTCCCCGAAAAACAGGGAATCCTAGTCTAGGAAAGTGATTTAAGATATTTTTTATGATGTTAAATTTAGAAGGTCGTAGAATCTATTCACGATTCAACGGCTATTGTTAATAGAACCGGTTATTCTGCCACACCTATTTCTGGGAATCCAGCTCGAAGGTTGTTGATACTAGCTTATTGATATACGACGCATCATCACTTAGTCCTTAGGTATAAGACTACCGAGTTCAGTTTCGTTAGGTCTTCTAAGACGGTGAATTGCGTTAGCTGCCCTTATGCGAACGAAAAATCGTCCACCGCTTGGCGCTGAATCTCTCGCGGTCGTTTACAAAGGAGGAAAAGCGGTGCATATAGCATTCGGCGATTGGCAGATGCTTCCCACGGGGCGGCAGGCGACGGACGGACGGCTTGACAGCATGATTGGGTGTAAGTATCGCGATCCTCGCTTCGCGCATGCTAACTGCAGGCCCCATTACATTTGGCATCCGATCACGAATTCCGACCATTGCGCGTTCGATTATGCTTCGTGAATTTCGCATAGTACGAGTGAGGGTTTTGCTTGCTTGTCTGTTTTTATTTTACCAAGCATCGTGATTTAGTGGTGGTACAACCTATCCAAATTCAAGAAGGTCAATATCATTAGCGCACCAATTTATATGGAGAAGCAACTCTTACGGGTTGTATTTCAATTCGAAGGATGTGAGTGCCAGCGCGATTAGTAGCTTTGACCAACCTTGAAATTTGCAATCACAACAAACAATCGAATTTTACAATAGTTCACTCAGAGGTTGGTTACGGATGATGAGGGCTGTAGTAATCATTTAACACCACATGGACTGCATGCCAGTTTTCTACTGTCATATTATAATAATATATTTAATTCATTATCATAATTCATTATTTTCTTCAATGTATACGTTAGCAACAGAACGGTCGCCAATCACTGCCGATTCTTTATACGCCTTATCTGAAATATCACATCATGTCAGAAAATCGTCAAAGCCTCTTTTAAAAATATGTCTCAAATAAGCCATATTCTGTTCCAGCTATATCACTTTTGTACGATATGTACGTGCTCGATTGTACGATTTGTAAGATAGTTACGTTGCTCGTGTACTGG
>DWHE01000265.1:0-11410 GCA_018247495.1 Satarupa nymphalis | reverse complement strand
CGCGTCGCCGACCCCGCGGCCGCCCAGCCCCTCACCACGCACTTCTGAACGAGGCTCTCCTACATATACCTCTTATGTACACCTTCCTAAGATGATCTGCTCGAATGCAGCTACGTTCAGGCCGGTGCCAACGTCACAGAAACTAGAGGTGACGCCGTATGGTGTTCGATGACTGCGACATAGAGCTTACTCGATCTCTCCGTGTAATATACGCATGTATCGTGTATAGCATTAATCGTATTTTAATATTGTGCAAACTATGAATTGCAATCTCGCGAGGAGCACAGTCGGAGCGTTGCAGCTCCGCGTGTACATGTTCCGAGGGCAGTCGTGTCGCGGCGCGGGGCGTGCACGGAGGCGGCGGCGGGCGCGCTGCTGTCAGCTGATCGTGTGCGAAATTGTTATTGTGTGGTCACAATGTTACTCAAACCGATGCATCGCAGCTTTTTTTTGAGTTCATTGTATAATATCTTATTATTGTGCTATCTACTCTTTTTCTTTACATGTTTTCTTGAATAAATTCATTAATTCATATTAAAAGAATGTAAATTCTAAATTATGGAAAGTATTATAATTAAAAAAGATACGAATGAAATTTGGCTGTGTGTATATCGTATGTAATTAATAACAAAGTTGTAACATTGATACATTTATTAATCCGTTTTAAAATTTGTCGTAATTTTTTAGCTCCAATGTTAGATTTTTCTAAAAAAAATAGTAATATACTTACTACTATAGTAATATATGTAAATATTTTGGTACGTGAATAAACTTGCAATCGCAACGTAGGACGGCTGCACTCACTTCAGTACTCTGGGAGGCCTGACTAGTTTCAGAATCTTTCCGAGATCCTTATCCGCGCCCTCGTCCGTGCCGCCGTTTCGTAACTGTAAGCACAAGTCCTCAGGGGACTGTCGGTGAATTTCGTTCTATCTTCTAATGTGTAATAGGAAGGTGCTTTTATATTGAAGTTAAATTGTTAACGTTCGTCTTAAAAATGCTTACGTACTTGTAAAACGAGTTGCTCGAAATGTAAACAAAAAATTGAATTTTCTGTGTGGATTTTTTGAAAACCTAAATGTATGTTATTGTAATGTTTTCAATATTCTCGACGTCGTAGATGTGGCGGCACGAGTCGCTTCACGAACCTCGCCCGCTGGCGCGCGGCGGCCGGGACCGACGCCGGGCGCTCGAAGGAAAATGGCGTTACATAGCATAGCGGTGAATTGTTTTCGATGTAACAGCGCGCGTGTGCAGCGCTGCTGCGGCCGCCGCTGCCGGGCCGCGGGCCGCGACTGTCACGCGTTGCAGTTCTCGTGTGACGCGCGTCGTGACGCACGTGGCCCAGTCAAGCTCGTTTGGCAGCTTTCTCTAGATAGATCTCACAAAAATATTCCCGTAACGAAATCCTTCTGCCTGGTAGGTAGCGGTCCTCTCGCGCATGCGTCTGTTGATAAGTAACGTGTCGCGGCGCGGTAGTCGGGGGGCGGGCAGCGGACCACTATATATCGTACTCGTCGCACCGCATCGTAATTGCCCGTACAAGGAATAAAGATATTTTATAAGTTAAGGCAGCGGTAGGATTGTTTATGTTGCAGCGTGGCCACGTCACGGCCTCGTCAACGTCCGGATCATTAGTTTTAGTAAGTTCGCCATTTTTTTTAAATTTTGTATCTTCGTTAATGACTACCGTGCCATTGTGGAAACCATCGATTTTTCGTCATCAACATCAACTCTTCTATTGTAAATGTACGAAGGGCAGTCGAGGTACTTAAGTGTCGATCACAATGACGTCAAAACTGAGTAAATTTTTTTGCCTCCAGTTGTAGTCGGTAAAGGGTCCGCCGCGCGTCGCGGGCCACCACTAGTGCAGCGGGCGCGCCGAGCCCCGAGCGGTGCTGACTCGTTCGCGTTACTTCCTTGACGACCATTTTCATCTGTCGTACGAGACGTCGAGCGGTGTCATCGATTTCGTTGCGTCTTTAAGACAAAAAATAAAATAGGTCCTCGTCCGCACGCCTGTTGACGTGGAATTGTCCATTGGTCCCTTTGTACTTACGACTATAAAGATATTTACGCAATACGCAAGTAATTACGCAATATTAAACCTCGACTAGCGGTACACGTGTTTCACGTAACTATATTGTTTCTTTATTTTCGGAAAACAAAAATTTTGCTGTGGATCTGGCCTCTTGTACAGTCCGGCGCTCATCGAACAGTCTGTACGGTAGGTAATGTTATTAGTGTTCCATTAGGTACGGCCAGAATAAAAAACAGGGCTGCCGTGGACTGACGAGTACTATTGAACGAATGAAATTAGTATACGATTATGATTTGTCGCTGGATAAATGCATAAATACTGGCTTCATTCGGTCGTTCATTTAGAAGAAAAAAAATAGCTTGCATTTTTTTTGGTTTATGATCGTTTAAACATAATCTAGTGTCATGTACCAATGAAACGTTACAGATTTTTTATGATTAGAATGAATTCCTTACACTGCAACGTGCTACTGGTACACCAGAACATGATTGTGTCATTACAATGTTTCACGCGCGAGTACTGCGCTGTCCTGGCTCATTTTACTATTTAAAACGAAGCTTATGATATTCGAAAAGGCATTTAACAAACTCTTGTAATATATTTGACTTACAATTAGCATTTACAGTTCGCAGGTATATCTGTGGATTGCCGCTGTTTCGAGACTAATTGATGTGATTTAGTATTAACTAGGCTTATTATAAAATGAAAAACAGTTATACTCGTATAGAAGTAGTGTCACGCTCAATATCCTACTTGACGCACCTTACGGAAGCCACGGATTGCTTCCATGTAATATAGGGAGTGTTCTGTTTGTTTTCATTTCAGCGTAAGACTTTGTCAAGATGCACAAAGGCTGGTTAATATCTACACTTCTAAATATTATCTGGTAAAAATTAATGAGATACTTATTTGTTTTTTACAAATGTGTGATTAAGGAGAACATGCCATTCGTGAATGTAATTATTTAATACTTATATTATTATGCATAATCTGCGCCCGGCCACCAGCAAATGTCAATATATAATTTGTTCCGGTTGCTTTCTCACGATGACTGTACTTCTAGGACCACTTGTGGCAATGTATGTAGATAGGACGGATTGTTTGAGTTGATAAAGTTTGTTTACAATAAATTCTATTATTAAGTATCTTGAGTTTTTTATAACACAACCTGCTTCAATTTTATGAAGTCTCAATGACAAGGCGACTATATCTGTGTAGAGGGTCGTGTGCTTTTGTGTCTGTGTTAGTGGATCTGCAATTCACATTTCCTTTTGACCTGGCTGAAAAATATAACAATATCCTTTCAATTTAGGCTACAAATATTTTGCTTGTCCTGAGGAATAGTTGGAATGCTTACTACAGATATATTGCCGTGTATATGAGTTCGAAGAAGTATCTCATGGACATGGCGCTCTCCAAGCGATGAACATTGAAAGTAGTGGCCGGTGTGGACCACGTCCATAGGTTGTGGTGACCACTGACCATCGAGTGTCCCATCTACCTGTTTGCTAACTTCTATTTTAAAATAGGGAACCATTTAGAGGTCATAATTTTTGTAGACCATTTTTGATGCACCATTAATTTTTTGGTAGGATATTTTGCACAATCAACTTATTTCAAAAAACTTACTTATTGATGTTAGTAAAAGTAAGGTTTTTTACTTATGGATTTCATAACACAAAAATGACTCATTTTCCTCAGAACTTGTCCAAATTGCTTTACAAAATTTGTCATATAAAGGAGGAAATGAAAATTAAAATGTGTGTTACGATTAACTAATAATTTAGAATTTAGGAGTTATCTCTGTCAATAATTTGATAAAATAATTATCATATCATTCGTTCAATTTCGTTAAAGCTATCAAAGGTACACTAGACCTTTCTAACGGTATGCCAGTTTGGTACTTTTATGGAAAACATATATTTAATACCAACAATAAAACCAACCATGATTGTTTCATTTGTAGCGCGCTGCTCCAAATTTCCTTCAGCCATGCCTCTCTTGAAGTGCTGCCGAGCAGAATGGCCGAATGCAGCACATCGGGGTAGACGTCGCGAAATCTGCACGATATCAAACCGCCCCAGTCGTGACCGACTAATATACACTTGTCTTTGCCTGTAAACAAAATATAACCTATTTAGCCAATGTTGATGGTGCTATCATCAATCTACAAGGAAGTAATGGCGTTCGCTGTAGTAATCGAAAATACAATTACGAAATTACAATCTCTTTATTGAAATAGATACGCTGTTGTATATGTCTATTATCTAGCACAAGAACAAAACAATTGAACCGCCCACCGAATTGAAAGTCTACTTTTCAAGTCGGTTGAAAATTATATCGACCTCTTCATTCACCTCTAATTATCACAAAAATTGTAAGATATTATTTTACCCAAAGAATGAGTTTCAAGGGAAAAATTAATCCATTTTATTAGTTCTGTGTTGAAATTCTAAATTTAAATCATCAAATATGAACATACCAAGCTGGCGTATGAGGTCTCGTACATCTTCGACTAATATGTCTATATGATAGGACGAAACATCTTCGGGTCGCTCAGAGTCTCCATAGCCCCGCATGTCAACGGCTATACACCTTAAAATATTTCACTAAAGATTTATAAAACATTTAAATGGAATTAACGAATTCAATCTGAAGCTTTGAACATTGAAATTCAATATTTGTTAGGGTCCATAAAGTAAAATAGTAATTGATAAGAATCAAATGGAATGTTACTGCCATACGTATTAAGTTAACAAACCATAAGATTTCAGAAATCCAAGAAAAAATTAAATGTTAATATTATTTTTATATCGGTTTTAGTCACAATAGTATTAGTATTTATTTAAATCATAGAAAGCCAAAAAACAGGTTGTAGTTACTAATTATTTAGTGATAAGTCTGATAACGTTATTTCTTTTGTCCTCGAAACTAGGATAGTTATCAACACGTTCTTGGATATTTTGCTGAAATAATTTTGTATCTCTCTTAGGTAGCTCCTTGCTTCGCGTCAAAACCTCAAAAAGTTAGTTCCAAAACTGAAACGACCGTGAGAAACGCCGATGAGCAAACCGAACCGTGGATGATTGTCACCTACCTAGTGGATGTGAATGGAATTTCAACCTTTGGCGTATAGTAAGAAGCAATGATGACGAAGACATCACCACAAACAATTCTTCGGACAATTGCGCAGGAAAATATGCCAATTAATATTGATGAATGGATATGAATTTAACGTATTGCGGCAATTGAGACAATAGATAAAATGTGCTTTGTAGTAGTGTGTATAAATATGTACCAGTAATTCTTGTTAAACTCCGTGATTTGATAACGCCACGAATACCAGAACTCAGGAAACCCATGGATGAACAACATTAGAGGCTTAGAAGGATCTCCGCTCTCCACATAATGAAGTTTAACATTCTGAAAAAAAAATGTTGATATACAAATTACCTAACCTTTAAAGATAAACATTACGTTCCCTTTAAAGTCTAGTTTTCAAATGTATTCAAATCAGCGTGCCATAAGTTTAATCGTGATATTAGAAGTATAGGTACTGACGAAAAAATAGCCTTGAAAAGCATCAAAACTATTTCACCACATTTCGTTATTAGGCACTAATACAATATTCATCGGACATCAAGTAACGAAAGTAATATAAGATACATTATTGATATTTCTTTTGTAAAGATGAAGTTGGGAAACATTAAGAGGCTGCAAATATTTTTCATCTTTAGTTAGAATTCACATATAAAAAACATCTACTTTAGTACTTTATAATAAATTAATCAGGAATTAGACGGTTATTATAATGAACTATTAGTAAAATATTACTAAAATTACTTATATTACACAATCTAAAGTAGCTACTAGTTATGTAAGAACGAGTTGTGGTAGAACCTATCTAAGTTCGAAGAGGACACCTATTTCTGCTGCCAAGCAACTTTTGCCAGTTGTGTTTCAGTTTGACGGGTGTGGGTGCCGACATGCCTTGGATAAATGAGCCGACTAACTTAGTCCCCAGGAGTAGCAACGTACCTGTGATCGACCCTGAATTGTACAAGATTCTAATTTGAGATTTGTTGCAGTTGCCATGAGCTGCAACGATCATTTAACTCCAGGTGAACAATACTATGAACACCGGGTATGCTCGGTTGCTACTCTTATACCAAAATAAAAGAAAATTGAAATTTAAGTACTACAAAGCCTACGTAAAATGTTCTATAACGATCCTGAATGCAACGCTGCACATTTTATTACAGGAAAAACAAGTACAGTTCACGTCTTGGTTAATTTGATCTAAACATATATAATTAACATGCAACATTAGGTCATGTGCATAAAAATAACTTCCTACCTAATCCGGAATTATATCAGAGACTTAGCTACTCTTTGGAACGATAATGTTTCGCTAAAAGAATTATGAATTCGACCAGAATTGCATGTGCAACGTGCACAGCTATCTCCGACCAAATGATGCCAGTCGTGTGTGCAGTAATATTTGCACTAAATGCAGCACGAAAGCCGTTCCACTTTCTGAGCTCTTCCGGGGAGTTATCGATAAACCGATCTGACCACTATTGCAGTGCACCAGTTCCAGACCCGTGAATAAAATATAATACTCCGATTGTTTTTTTTATTATTGGTATAAGAGCAGCAAACGGGCATGCAATTCACCTCGTGTTAAGCGATGGTTGCAGCCCATGACAATTGTAATTGTAATTACATCAAATAAATCTGTTCACGTACGAACATACTGATTGGGATTTTTTGTTATAAATATTAATAAGTTATTGTCTATGAGGCAAATAATGTATGTGCCATAATGATGAGTTCCAAAGTATTTACGATTACGGAATATTTTTTTAAATACCAATTTTGGTGGTAAACAATAACATATGACATTAAATGTGTGCATCGTGTAGAATGTAGGAAGCTAGAATTCCAGATTTTGATGAGATAATTTACAGATAATACTAACTTATAATAATGAAATTAAATATGTAGCTAGTGGTAGAAGAACCAATTCCTGTTGTGAAGCGACTCTTACGAGTTGGGAGAGTGAGATGCAGGCACGCGCTGGATAACATGAGACGATGAACACAGTCCTAAGGAGTGGCAACGCCGCTGTGACCGACCACCAGCCATATTGGGAGCCCGTGTCTGAGCATTTAAACTACAAAAAATATTCGCATTCTATACGCTTTTACATGTTGCTAGCACATCTACAGGCCTACTTAATCAATATATAAATATATAGTTAGAATGTGATCCTTCACAGTTCAGCTTTATGATCCTTTGATATCATATAAGACTTAGGACTTATAATTAAGTTTAGTTTTTTATTTAATAAACGTTGATAATTTAATGTAAACTGTTCATACAATGCTAGTATTTTTACGTACTGGTACGTTTCTGCTATACCAAATGTTATTTAAAGACCAACATATTTACTGGGAATAAACAAAAAAAATCCTACAGCATTAACGGCGTTATTTAATAATGCCGTGCTATAAACTAATTAATAATCCAGTGTTAATTAAAAAATAACTTAATTTTTTATCTTAGTATTGATTGTAAATTTAAAAGAGCAATTGAATCCGTAATATACACTTTCGTCGTAATTTACTACGTAAGTCATTATGCAGTGTATTCTTTTTTGTATTTAATACTGCTTAACATGAATTTATTAACTGCAAGTAGTTGTTGCCCTTAACACTTAACTGTCTTATTTTATTATACTTAGACTTATACCACTACTCACCTACCTACGAATGTAACATGCGATTATGGAATAAAATAATATAGTATTTGTACACGTGCTATTTGAAGGAATGTAAATAATAATGAAAGGTATGTTAATACATTTTGAATTTGGAAAGTGATCATTTAATGCCAAGTAAAGCGCATGCCTGTCTGCTACTCTTATATAAAAAAAAACTGTTATCACAAAAAAATGTAATTATACACGTTATAGTACAAATTCCAAGGTTGCAATGCCTTATCTGTGTCCGTCTTGAATTTTCACGAAATATTGTAAAGCAAAGTCCGCCCGCCATATCAGATCTGAACGTGATAAACTCAAAAACTACCTTACGGATTTTAATATTATATGGTTTTCTCAATTATTATTTTTCGAATGATTCATGAGAAATGTTTAGGTTTATAATTTATTGTTTTTTCTTTTGGATATTGCTTAAAATATGATGATGATTGTAGAACATGTAACGTTCGTGACGTTGATTTAAAATAAAACAGTTTAAAAATACTCAAAGTTGGATGAACATCAGTTACATTTCAAACTCAACGACACAGCAGGATTATACGCCGGGCCGTCTTTAACCTATTGGAGGCCTTGGGCATATTAGGATAATGGGGCCCCTATGACTTTGACAGAAAACTATTTTGTTAGAATAGACAAAGAAAGTAGATAAACAAGTTTAAATATTTATTTTTATTAACAATCACATGAAACGAATAGATAAATGTAATATAGTCCACAAAATAGTAGTAACTCTTTTAGCGTTTACGAAAAAAAGTGACACTGTTGTTATGTTTTTATACATAGGTACATATCATATTGAATTCAGTAAATATAATTTTTTATAAAAAAAAAACTACAAAGACTAAGTTAATGATATTCAATAGGCTTCTATTCTGAATGATTTTGAAGGTAATAAAAAATGGTGACCTATGTCAAATATTTTGGCGGCTAGCGTGATGTTAAAATTACATGTCAAATTAATCGACGTCCGTGGTAATATTTTTTTCAGTGTTTTTTTTTACAATAAATGAAATGAAATGGTTTTTTTGAAATGTCAGATGTGTTTATGCAAGTGTTTTCTTGATATATATCTACTTTTATTATGCTACAAGTACAAAATGAATATAATAGAGGCGACTGAAAGTAGTAAAAAAATTTTAAAAACTTAATAACCTTGTCAAGGCGAGAGTAGAGCACAGCCTCAAACGCTTCGCGTTATTGAGGAGTGCAAAAGTCTTTATTTATAATAAAGAAACCTCAATGTGAACCGAAGTTGTCAAAAAAAAAATCTATCCGATCACAAGTTCCATTGTTTTATTAAAACTCATTGTAAATAAATAAAATATGTACCTATTAATAGCATTTATATACCTAACTACTGTGGCATAAATTATTCTTTGCCATCGGTATTCAAACCAGGGTCAAACTTGTATGGGATTCCATTCCACCATCTCCTTAAATATAAAGTCAACCACATTGTGTTTTAATTTTCTATGTAATTTCTCAATTAAATTAATTGGTTTAATTCAAACTTGGAGCTTCATGCTTCGCTTCATTCGCTTAATTTAAATGGAGCGAATCACACTGATGAGTGTACTACTGATGATTTTTCTTTAAAATGTGAATTAGTATAGCATTATATATTTAAATTTATCTAAGCATGGTGAAGTCGGAAAGCCTAATTTTTGAACGAGAGTCGAATAGCTTCGCGCATGTAAAACCTAGTAAGTTGGTATTGTAGTCAGTAATTTAGGTTCGATTTCTTCGAATTATATAAGTTTTTTGGTAATAAATATTGGTTATCGTTTGGTGATCTGACAGGAACTAGGGACTTTGTATTTGATCTGAGGGGGGGCCCTATCGATCGCGGGGCCCTGGGCACTTGCCCAAAGTGCCCACTGGGAAAGAGGGGTCTGATTATACGCCACTGCTACAAACAAAATATTGTATAGTTGCTCTGCTATCCGTGCACGAGCTGCTAGTAATTGTATAAAAAGATCTCTCAAAGATATTTGCGTGTTTGTATACCATTTCGTGGATAACTGCAAATAAAACAACTGGGTGGTCAATTAAGTGGGTTCATTTCACACTAGCTGGCGCGATAGACGTTTTCCTGTTCAAATTTAAGCTTTAAATTCATTTGATTTATTATTTATAATAAGCTTAATTAGGCTATATCACACACAAACCTAACGTGAATAATGTAACACCGCAACAAAATCCGTTACATAGAGGAGTTAGCAGATAAACAGACATACGCGGAAAGTGAAAAAAATACTTCTAGAAACATACAAAACTATTGGAAAACAGGAGGAAATGAGCTTACGACAAAGACAGCAATTGACAAACTTCTTTCCTTTTACCTTGATACTTTTAGGCTCCATTCGCGCCTTCTTGCTAGTTTCATAAGTTACGTCATCGCTTTCCAACAGGTGTAAGTATATGAGAACCAAAACCCCTCCATATTAATCAAAACGATTAGTTACAGACCACTAAGGACATAAGTTACCTTGCACTATTATCATTGTACTCTAATTTATTGTAATAGGTTTTAGTAGGGAGCTACGTAAATGTATTTGTAAGCACGTAGGTATAGTAGATATAGTACAGATACAGACAGTAGAATTAAGATGGTTAATAACTGTGGTTAACTTTACACACACACACCATGCACTACACACACGCGCGATTTGTAAAAATTCAACAACAAATTTAAAAAAATATCATTTTTTCGGTAATGATCTTAAATTTAGTTAAAATTCAGTCTCTCTGAGGCATATACCGGCATTATCGAAGTTTGTTTGTATGTACATACGTTATCTTATTAATGTCCCACTACTTTTGTTAGCCTGGTGTTAAGTGATGATCGCTGGTTGCATCATAAAAGATAACCGTCAATTGGATATTGTCCTATTTGATAGTGCAGACGGCTCTGGATACGTTTTACAAGCACTTAATTTCTAATGAAAATGTTAAAATGTTTTGTACTTATATATATTATAATATCAACAGCAATTATTTTAGAGTATTGTGTGATAATTCTTAATATATTACGGAAAATGTTAAATATAAAAAAAAACTTACGTTAGCCTTTATATATTTATGCACACCATATTTAGGGTCAGTTAGATTTGCTGGAGGCTCCAATTTCAACTTAAGTGGCTTAGGGCCACTAAAAAGGCTGACAATGTAGCTGATGGCTAAACCCGCCCCAATACATACACTGTAAAATAATGTTAAAAAATTTGATATTAAAAAACGGTAAAGAAAAGTATGAACACTCATGTTTGAAAAAAAAATTGTCTAATAACAAAACGCGTGGAGTAATGCCGGCGCCGACTACGTTACTGACGTGACAGGCAAGGCAACAAGCGTCTGGCACTGTGCGAGCCGCGATATATCAACCCGGTCTCGTGAGTCGTGATTCATGCCTTGCCCATTTTCGTGATAGCATAAATAGGCATTAGCCTAGCGTTCGGAACCGTACGATAATTATATTACATATACGATAATTTTGTGCCTACGTACGTACGTACGATGTACGATAGCATATTAGTATTGTACGATAATTTCCATCATGATGCAAAAGTTGAGAATTTATATTA